>ML779578.1:1092621-1129394 GCA_009831015.1 Picea engelmannii | reverse complement strand
TTCCTCTTGGATTTTTATCCCTCCCTTTACATTTTGGAAGCTGTAGCTACCTTTGGAAGTCATTACTTCCCTTGAACAAAAACTATTGATTATTTCTCATATATTGTGCATGGTGTATTATGGTGTATTGGTGTAACTCTTATACCATTGTTCATTTCTCATTGGATATAATTGAATGGTTTAATTATAAGTTGAAAAAGGTTTTAAATTGTACTTGATACTAATTCACCCCCCTCTTAGTATCAACATATAGAACACCCATCATTTTTGGTGTCGTTGTCAGGGAGTTGTCTCAAGGTAGGAAATAGTTAAGAATTAGATCACTTCTAGAACTTAGCATTAGTTTGGTGGCGGAGGAACTTTAAGATGAGAGGTAAGAACCTATGCATCTTCTATAGCAGGTTCCCCCAAACCCAATGGTAGTTTTCCTTTTTGTTTTTGTTTACTTTCATGAATAGACCTAGAGACCCAAAAGGTAGATACGTTAAATCTAAATCATATCTTTCAACCAAGGTTCCTTCTGACCTTTTTGGGGGAAGGAACGTTCCACTCATACTCTCCACAGATCGATACCAAAAAACAAGAGCTAGCTCAACCCAAAGAGCTAAAGTAGTCTCTAAAAAGACTAACACAGAGAGAATTATAGAACAAGAAATTGAAGCATCAATCATATTAGGACAGGAGGAAGACCACTCGAGCCTTCCGCAGAACCAAACAATACAACCTTTTCTTTTACACCACCACCAGGGAATCCTAACTTTGAGGACACCATAGACCCTAAATAGGTGAATATTTTTTTTGGTAGTTTAGCCAACATAATTATTTCTCAAACTGATACAGAAACTTTGGCACCAATAATCCCAACCCGGTCGAGTAGAGTCCCAGACAACCAAGCAGTAGGAAGACCTTTCCATCAGAGGGGAACCTTGTTTTCTTCGAAGATAAAACCACTTAGGTACTCTCTTTTTAGAAACCAAACCAGTATGGATGATCAGGGGGATCATAATAATGTAAGATATGGGGAGGAAGAAGAAGATAGAAACCAAACTGAAACTACCTTTGGGTTTCCAATTTTTGACACCACCCCAAATGTCAACATGAAAAATATTCCTCTCTCAAGCCCACCTTTTATGGTAAAAGTAGTGAAGATCCAGACACCTTTCTATTTGAGTTTGGCATCTTGTCTAGAAGCTACAACTACCTACAAGATTCCCATAAACTAAAACTCTTTCCTACCACCCTCAAGGACTCTTCATTAAGATGGTTCATGGGGTTGGGAGAATATAGCATTAGGTCTTGTGAAGCCATGAAATATATATTTCTTAAGAGTACCAAGACTACTGCAAGACCAAAGAGTATCGTAATGACATCTTCAAAATCCAACAATTAGAAGACGAGAATCTCGAGGACTATATGGAACGGTTTGCATACATCTCCCAGAAATCAAAATACCATGACCTCCCAGAGGATGCAGTTAGGGATATTTTCCTTAAGAACATTTTAGAAGAATACCTAGATATGCTTAACCTGATGGCATCAGGTGAAATATCTCATAAACCATTTTCCGAAATCTGTGAAATGTGTAAGAATTACTCATGGAGTAGAGATAAAACAGGAAAGAATGTTTGAGACCCTTATAATAGAAACTTAAAACCAGTTAGTTTAGGTGGTATTACAAGAACAGAGATAGGGAACCTTTTAGAAAACTTCAAGACATATATCTTAAGCACAATAGGTTCCCAGTTGGACACCCTAATGATTAAAAAGAAACAAGAGGAGGAAAATGCAGCAATGAGCATATATTGCCCAAGATGCAGGAGGAAGCATTCCCCAAGGGAATGCCCATTAGATAACATCTCAGTTTGTGGCTTCTACATAGAAGACCATTCAACTGAGAAATGTCCATCATTTCCCAGTTTATTAGCCATCTATAGGAGTGGAGATCCTAGGGAGTCCTTTTATGCACCTAGGAGGCAATGGAAGCCTAGGAACCAACCCACATACCCATATCTACAATCTCAAGTTCCACTTTATTACCAACAACAACAATAGTGGAACTCACCAAGATGGAAAAACTGGTCTACCCAGTACCAACATCATTGGCTTCAAGGATGGAGAGGAGGGTATAACCAAGGAAACCCTCAAGCTCCACCTATCCCTATGTCCAACCATCCTTATCCTCAGTTTCCACCGAACACTCCGCAGCTTCTACCAGGTTTTGTTCCACCATATTTACCTCCTATTCCACAACAACAACCACAACAATATCAGAATGAAAGCTCCCAAAGACCGACACTATTACCGGCACAACCAATGCCCAATCCTAATAATAAGACCCCTCAACCTCTTCATAATGTTGATATGGAGGCCTTCCCGACATATGTTATTACTCATGTTCCATTACAGGAGATTCATCTAAGACCGAGAAAAGTTTTGGATAGGCAGAGACCTTTAGTAGTCATCAGGAAGACTAAGAAGAAGAAACCACCAAGCAACCCATGGATGACACTAGGTGGGAAGATGTTATTATTCCTAAGGACCAAGAACCCAAGCTTCCCCAAAATGAACCTTCACAAAGTATGAAGGCCCCTCCTTATCCAGACAGATTAGTAATCGAGAAACCTACAACCCGACCGGAATTTGACATCTTGAATGAATTGAAGAATATTTGTGTCAATATTCCTTTACTTAAATCTATTAAGGAAATTCCAATCTACAGTAAGGTAGTCAAATAATTATGTATTAACAAGCCAGGTAGGAAGCAAAAGGACCCTCCTACAGTACATTTGATAGGATATATTTCTGAATACATATTAGAACAACCAAAGATAGAAAAATATGGGAACCCTAGAAACCTCGTAGTCAGTATAACCATTAATGAGGTTTCCATTGGAAATATTCTCATAGACCTAGGGGCAGCCATTAATGTTATGATCGCTACTACCTTGGAGAAATTACAGTTACAACCTTTCTTAGGCCTACCCCAACCATTTTGGAATTGGAAAATAAGAATAGGGTTATACCTGAAGCAATTTTAGATGATATCATGGTTAATTTAGCCTCATGGGAGTACCCAATAGACTTCCTTGTTATCCACTCAAAGGATCCCACCAAAGGCCATATCGTCATTTTTGGAAGACCTTGGCTAGCCACAGCCAATGCATTTATTGGTTGTAGAGAGGGATAAATGACCATTTCAAATGGGCTTTCTATCCAGAAGCTCACCATCTACCCTCCATCTCAACCTATCATGGAGAATATATGGTGGCTTAAGTGTCCATACGAGAATGAGGACTGGGAAGAACCCTCATTTCCATGTGACCATGCATGGGCACTTCAGGAGCACACAATGGAAAATGTGATAAACTAGTTTATTTCTGCTATCACATGTGTGGATTTTCCACAATCTTTTCCCCAATTTGAGTACATGTTTGGGGAAGAATTTAAGGAACAATTAGACCCATCAATTTTGTCTTCAACATCTTTCATTTTTGAGGTCAACGAGTCTGCCACATCTTATACTATTCCCTACGAGATTAGTCCAGGAAAATTTCTACATATAAACTTCAGGATAGATGCAGACCAACAGAAACAGTTAGTAGATATCCTTAAATAACAATCAGGATCATTTGGCTAGGAATACACTAACATGAAGGGTATACACCCTGATACATGCATTCATCACATATATAACCAGGGTGAAGTAACACATGTTAGGCAACCCCAAAGAAGGATGAACCCAACACTTAAAGATATAGTAAAAGAGGAAATCCAAAAGTTATTAAATGTTGAATTTATTTTTTATTTGTCTCATCTCCGACAGTAAGTGGGTGTCCCTGCTTGTAGTGGTTCCAAAGAAAGTGACCGGGAAATGGAGAATTTGTGTTGATTTTCGGAAACTCAACAAAGCCATTCTGAAATATTACTTTCCTCTCCCCTTCATTGAACAAGGTCTAGATACCTTGTCTGGAAAGAAGTATTTTTCCTTTTTAGATGGGTACAACAGGTACAATCAGATTCGCATAGCACCCGAGGACCAGGACAAGACCACCTTTACTTGTCCTTGGGGCACCTATTCCTATACGGTATTACCATTTGGATTGTGTAATGCTCCCGCCACATTTCAATGAGAAATACTAGGGATATTTGTCGATCTTGTTCATGGTTGTGTGGAGGTATACATGGATGACTTCACTGTTTATGGAAACACTTATCAGGAAGCCTTAGATAACTTAGAAAAATTCCTTATCAAATGCCAAGAAATGAACCTATCTCTAAGTCATGAAAAATGTAAAATGTTTTTAACTGAAGGAGTGGTTCTAGGACATCATGTTTCATTTGAAGGGATAAAAGTTGATCCTGCAAAGATTGAGGTCATCATCAGACATCCACCTCAACTCAGAAAGAGGTGAGAATATTTTTTGGACATGAAAGATACTACCGACGGTTTATTGAAAATTTTACAAAGATTGTTGCACCCATGTTTGAATTGTTAATCAAAGATGTTGATTTTGTTTGGACTGAGCAGTGTCAAACTACGTTTGAAACTCTAAAATATAAGTTGTTTGTGGCACTATTTCTTAGAGGGCCCAATTGGACTCTCCCATTTCATATATCTAGTAATGCCTCCGACACCGCAATAGGAGGAATATTAGGGAAGAAAGAAGACCAACAGTCCTATGCCATTTATTTTGTGAGCAAGAACTTATCCCCTGCCGAGTTAAACTACACAGTTACCGAGAAGGAATTCTTGGCAGTAGTTCATGCTATCAAAAAGTTCCGTCATTACATTACAGGTTACGTATCATTTTTCCATTAGATTCCTCATGAATAAACCCATAACTAATGACCGAGTGACTAGGTGGCTCATGCTATTGCAAGAGTTTAACATTACCGTGCTTAACCGACCAAGAAAGGATAATTTAGTAGCTGATTTTCTTTCATGAATAAAAATGAGGATGATGACATCCCTGTATATGACAGTTTCCCAGACAAGCACCTTTTTTCCTTCTCTGTAAATACCTCATGGTTTGCAGATGTGGAAAACTATCTAACTACTAGGAAGTTACTGTCTCATTTGTCACCTCATGAAAATTGTAAAATTATTACACAGAGTACTAATTACTCCTAGGTTGGCCATGACCTTTTTCGCACAAGTCCTGATTTAATTATTCGTAGATGTGTCTGAGATGACGAGGTACCAGAAATACTATGAATTTGTCATGATGGACCATGTGGTGGCCATTTTTCTAACAAACGCACAACATATAAGGTGTTACATTCTGGTTACTATTGGCCTAGCATTTTCAAAGATGTTGCCCAGTATGTGAAAAGTTGTGATAGTTTCCAAAGGATAGTAAGACCTATGTCAGCTGAAAAAATGCCCTTGCATTCCCAATTTATGATAGAACCCTTCGAAAAATGGGCCCTTGACTTTGTAGGACCAATTTCATCTATGTCCCATAAGAAGAACTATATTTTTGTTTGTACAGACTATGTCGCCAAGTGGGTAGAGGAAAAATACTTATTTAGGGAAACATAAAAGTTTGTTGTCGAATTCATTTATGAAGACATATTTACCCGCTTCGGTGTCCCTCCTAAAACTGTTACAGACCAGGGCACTCAATTCACTTCCAAGCTAATGAAAGAGCTAACAGATAAATATGGGATCTAACACTGTAAATATTCTCCATACCACCCGCAAGCTAGTGGTCAGGTAGAATCTACAAACAAAGTCCTAGAATCTATCTTAACCAAGACTGTTCAATTACATCACCGAGATTGGGCTGATAGGCTTACACAAGCCTTGTGGGCTTACCATACCACCTGGAGGAACACCATTGGGCATACCCCTTATGAGCTAGTGTATGGGAAACAAGTACTTCTACCAATATAATTCCAAGTAATGACCTTCCGTATTACCGAAGAATTGGGATTAAACTTAGATGAGGCTCAGAAGAAACAAGCCCTACAATTGAATGAGGTGGATGAGATCAGGCAAGATGCCATCCAATGGACAATATTAGTCCAAAACTAGAGGAGCAAGTGGCATGACAAGTTTATTAAGAAGAAACACTTCCAACCTGGTGACTGGGCTCTATTGTTTGATTCCCGATTCAAAACCTTCAAAGGAAAACTCACCAACCAGTGGCTGGGCCCTTACGAGGTAGACACTGTATATGATAATGGAGCTGTAAAAATCAAAACAATTGACGATGGACAAGTCTCCTTTTTAGTAAATGGACATCGACTCAAATTTTATCATAAGCCCATTTCCAAAGAGGATTTTTTACAAGTCATGTCAACTGACAAGGAATTGGCCTTAATAGATGGGGAAGTTCCCCCTTGTTCTTGAAAAGTTTTATGGATCTTCTACTGTACATATGTAAATAGTTTTTTTTAATTCTGTTAATAAATAAATTTTAAAGATTTTTGTAAGTGTTTATTTCACCAGGAGTAGACAGCTTCAAAGAAATATAAAAGAAGGATTTTCTTCAAAACATTTGTTATACTTGAATCTTGTTGTCTTCTAAGCACCAAATGAATATTGACTTACTGTAATTATCCATATTTTTGCAAAAAAAATCATTTTCTTAAGGAATTATAAAACAAGTTTCTCTTGAAACTCTTCACCATTGTATAAGGAAGTGATACCATAACCATTAAGCTTAGAGGTCTCTTGTACAGTTTTCCCAAGAAACCTAAGTAAGTGAGTAAAGTATCTCTATTAAAGAGTAACAAGGAAGTCTGATTAGTGGTTAGTCATGGAAACATCACAAAAACTACAAAGGAAGAAAGTAAGTTGAACCTAGAGATACCTTTTTGTTCTTTCTCAATGTTACCATCCACTACACACTAAATAACTTGATTATATCATATATTTAGATAGGCCATGTCCTCTTAATTACACCTTACATCAGGAAAATCACTAAGGAATATAACAGAAATTCATCCTCTAACATAAATACCATCCCAATTGAAAAAAAGAAAGAAAAAGTTGTTTTCAGAGTTGTCCCCCCATTTGCTTGCATAAAGCAATATTATTCTAAAATATTAAAAGATGGAGGGCCAGTCTCTGAGGGTGTAAGAGGCTAACCCTTTGGGATACTGAACAGTTCTGCTGGCAGCGGGTATCGACATGTGGTATGACTATGTAAACCCATCGGAGTACTGAACAGGCTTGCTGGTAGTGGGGCATTCTACCTAGTGAGGATGGTAATCTAACAAAAATAAATAATAAACTTAAACTTTTCCTGATGTATGACATTACTTGCAGACAAAGATGACATGAAGTATGTATGATTAAGCTAAGGTTAATGAACTCCATAAACTTTCCATTGGGAACTAACTCTAAGACTATATTGAAACTCTCTTGCCTACCTCTTCTTATCTATATATAGGATCTCTTATCCTATAGGTGGGACCATCTTCTAACCGTCTCGTCAGACCAATATGTGAAATTTATCTTTACACTTTACAAACTATAAATCTTCGGTTATCAGGAGAACTGACTGGTTTCCTATACTTTTGATTGTGAGGTGTCACAATACTTAGGTGTGGGGGAGGGGTTCATGAGTTGACAAATGATCATTTCCTAGAGAGGTAAATACTTGTAAAAATTCATGTATTATTTTTATGATACAGGTTATTGCATCAACAGTCATTTTATTTTAAAGTGCTAAAATCTCCTATGTACTATAAACTATTGTACTTAACATACCACTTTATTGGTTCATCTTTGTTACAGGTTGTTCATTGTAGGCTTGACATTACATGTCCTATGCTCATTGTAGGTTTGACATTATATGTTTTATGCAAGTGGATTGAGTGAGCATGGTGGAAAAATCAACAACAATGGCACATCTTGCCTCTGCTCTTAAACCACTATGACTGTCAAAAACATTTCAAATTTGCAGGCTATCTATTACAGGAGGTAAAAATGTAGTTAACACAGAGGTTTCGTATGAAGTGTCGTATGAGGTGTTGTATGAAGTGTTGTATGAGGTGTCGAACAAAGTGCCATATGAATTTACACACCAATAACTGTCCATAATTCCAGGTAACTAAGAATCAATGAAATTTAATCGAATTGGTTGAAGGTAGTTGAGATTGAGCATGAACACTTTGGACATGTTCATGATCAAATTTCCAAGTCAAAAGACTTGGACATTGATCTAACTACACAACATTTTCCCCCAAAAAAGTGCCTTTGAATTCGAAATTGTCCACACATGGCAACTCGTGCGTGCATGTGTGCAACTGATTCCATCATAGGCACGTTCAAAAATAGGTCGGGGTTACCTATTATCTCAATTTTCCCTTGCCATTTTCCTTGCCCCTATTTTATAAATCGCGCTCAGCCTCTGTCATTTTGTCCCCTGTTTAAATCATGCTCAGCCCTTGCTCAATTCGTGTCATTTCTCGGCCCGATCGCACCCTCTCTTGGTGAATTTTTCCTCTGTTTATTTCTTCACCTCGTCACAATGCCCAAAAGGTATGAACCCTCTTCCTATGCATATATTTTCACCATTAATGATTTTTCACAGTGCAGAGAGGTGTCTTTCCGCACAGGCTGGGGGTTATTTTTATCCTACTTGCAAGGCCATGATGATGCCATATCCATGCAATTTTCCCTCAGTTTCGATGGGAAGACAACGTGTGTGGGGTCTGTTACCTTTGGGGTCTTAGAAGAGTCCATTGTTGCAGCCACGAAGATTGAAAGAATGGGATATAGATGGTTCAAAAACCACCAGTTGTTGCGCTCAAGTTATAACAGGGTTTTTAATCCCGAATTCCATAACATCTCAGAAGAAAAAGGATATTATATGGAATGGATATAAGAGGAATTGATCAATCCTCTCATAGTCATCACCAAGATAATTACATGCGAAGGTAGATATTCCACTTTCAAAGCCTGTCATTTCATATTGCAAGCTCATTTTCGGTTCAATAAACCTTTGAACTTTCCCTTTTACTTTCTAAAGAGCTTGGAGAAGATTTCCTCTCAAGTGAGGAAGAACATAACCAACCCCCACAACAACCTCTTCCACCATGGCCTGATCAAACTCCTTCTTCTTGCCGAATTAGAGAAATAGGGGCAAACTTGGGATACATTTATTTATCAATTTTCAAACCCTCACTTGACAATCAAGACTAGAAAAAATACACTTGGCCTAAGGACTATTTCTCCATCCAAACCCCACTCTTCGAAAACTCTAAACCACCCTACACAAGTCATTCCTTTACTAGAACAATACAAGAAACTTGTTGAAACCCCTGCATATTCATCGAGTAAAAAGACTAAGAAGCTTATTGTTAACCCCCCGATGCCTTCAATATCTCTTGATCCTACCCCCAAGAAGCTACAAGAAGTGATTCAACGAGACTTTTCTACAGTTCCACCAATAGGAGAGGTTCCAATAGATTTAATAGAGGACCCTTTTGAAAGAGTACCCGGAGCACAAGAGGAAAACTATATGTAAAACCCCTGACTACTTTGGACCCTATCCAAGTATCCTCTGACTTCGAGAGTCCTCATAAAAGACTTAGGGAAGTATCTTCAGATGGATTAGAGCCTCAAAGAAAGGCACAATCAGAACCTACCTCTCCTTATCAACCTCCTATTACTCCTACTTCACCAATGCCTACCCTAGATCCTAAGAATGATAGACTGTCCACATATTTCAAAGGGTCTAAGCCTTCCTCCAAGATCACTGATTTTTACCCAGCTATTGAAAGGCTACAAAAAGGGAATTTTCAGCTGCTACAATAGTTGGAAGAAAGGAAGACATTGGACACACATATTCACCATGATAATGTAGTCCTCCAAGCAAAGGTAAATTCCCTTCAACGGTTGGTTGATGAGATGAATAAATCCAACCACAGCCTCAGAGCACAACTGAAGCAACACAAGAAGCATAAGGCAAAGTCTTCACAGTAAGAACGAGAAGCTTTTAAAGTTGATCCTCCTCAGCAAGCTTAGTCATGAGGGATAATTTATTTTTGTTTGCAGTGGGACCTGCAAAATATTAGGTGTGGGGGTAATGTTGGGCCCATGATATGATCGATTTTATGATAGTAATTAGATACTTTTAGCAAATGTAAATATGCATTTTTCATGTTTTGAAGAAGATTTTGAAGAGTTTTTGTGTCAAATCGCTATGATCCACACCAGGTATGCATAATTCGTGTTTTGAAATGATTTTGAGTTTGAATCTGTATGTTTTTATGTTTCTAGGAATTTAATTCACATTTTTTGGTGTCACAGGGAAAAATCCCAGCTTGTTTGTGCTTTTGTTACTTAGTCCATCACTCCATCCGGTACTCAGTCTGGTACTCCATCCGGCACTCTGTCTTGGACAAAAATGATGGGCGATTTGGTGGTTATGGTATTGGCGGCCAGCGATGGGAGAATCATGGACATGGGTTTTGCATGTGCTCCTCCCCTCCAGCTACTGAACTCTTGACAACTCCATTTGGGTTGTTAAGTTGGGCGATTATTGGCTCGCTCCATTTCAAAAGTTAGGGCATCATTGAATGTAATTTAGTGTTTTTAGAAGAGGTTTGACCCTCCAGTGGTCAACCTCTTAGTCTATAAAGTTTATAAATACCATTGTAGTGTCATACAATAGTTAAGAAGTTCAGGAAATTGTGTGTTGGAGAGAAAAGACATTTTCCCTCTATTTTTCCATTTTCATTTTGCCAGAATTGTGTAAGACTTCTTTTTTAGTTTTAATGGTGAATTTGTGTTGTTGAAGATCATAGTGTGCATTTGAGGAGTGACCACAACTTGTTGGGGGGGGCACCAATAGTCCGGGTAAATGTTCTATGAGTTTGTTTATGAATTACATAGCATAGATATCTTTTTATTTTATTTCTTGTACATGAATTGTTAGTTTACTTCTTTGTTATATAACTTGATGTCTATGATTTAATTGGTTTAATTTATCTTTTGCAGGTTATTTTGAAGAATCTTGTTAATATGCAATGACTTTGTAGATGATAGAAACAATCTTGCAAGCTTAGAGACTAACCGTGTGTGTAGCTAGATGATAAATTAAGTTTTCTTTTACACTGGAATAGATGATAAAAACATATCTTTAGAACAAAGTTCTTCATTTATGCTTTGTTTGACAGGGTTTCGGTGGATGGATAGTGTTAGCTTTAGTTTTCATTTGTAGAATGCTTATCTAATTGTTGTTTGATTTTACTTATCTAGTTGTCAATTAATTTGCCTATTTGCTTACTTGTCATATGTTAAAATAGTGTTTAAATTATGTTTATGAGCATTTCCCTTTTTGCAATTTGAATTGTTAAGATAGAGCTAGTTTAGTTTATGTTATGCAATTTCTTGCTTAGATTTAGGTTGCAATTTCAAGTTGTAGTTAATGAATGAATTTAGTGTAGTATGAGTTTGCTTACGTAGTATAAAGTGCAATTGAATTTCATAGCATAATCTATTTTCGTTGTTGATGGTTAATGCATGATTACATAATCACATGGATATGCAGGGTAATTGGTGTTGTTTTTATAATGGCTAAGTTCTTACTGGATTTCTTAATCCACACTTTTCACTTTGCTATTGAAGTCAATATCGAGTTTATCCCTCTTGAATTATCTTTTATTATTAAGTGCCATCGTGATATTACAAGACACCAGAGACATTCACACAACCATCAACACTATATTTGATTTTTTCTTTCTTTCATAGATTAGAAGATAGTTTTCTTCCTTTTATAGATTAGAAGATAGTTTTCTTGATGTTGTGGGATAAATAGCCTTCTTGCTTTGATAGATTAAAAAATAGTTTTCTTATCATAGATTAAGGATTAGTTGTTAGTTACTTTTTGCTTTCAATTTAGTAGATTTCCTTTTGTAAATTAGAAATAGTTGTGAAGATTAGTTTAAGAATATAGTTCACTTGCCTCTTAGCTTAATTAGTTTCTTATTGAGTAGTCTTAATTAGTTTACTTGATGTAGAATTTATTCTAGGTTAGTTAGTTGTTTACTTTCTTTAATAGGTTAGTTTCTTACTTGTCTATTCTTGCTTAGATAGTGTAGTTGTTTGTCTATTTCCTTGCCTTCATAGGATAGTTGTTTATTGAATTTGAATAGGTTAGTTAAAGTAGTTTGTTGTTGCTATTTGCTTATTAGATGAATAGTTTGCTTTGCTTAAATTTTTATGTTTATCATCATTTGCTTTCGTAGGACTATCCATCAATCCTTTGTCGAAAGGTTACCTAGGTTACATAGTTGAAGTTTCTTAGTAGGTTTTGTCATTTATATCCTTTGCTTAAATAGATTATCCCTTAGATAGGTACTTCCTTAATTAGACTATACTACTACCAGCCCTTCTACATTGGCATATATCTTTCTACAACTCTAAGTTTACTTACCTTGGGTTGACAATTTAATTGACGGATTTTAGTGTGTTTTTAGTGCATATAGAACACCCATCAAAAAGGAAATGTTATGGAAGACAACTGAGGACCTCGAATGGATTCGAGACCCATGAAGCTCCGTGGAAAATGCGATCAACAGAATCCCAAGACAAGTCCTCTATATGCGTTCCCCACTATGCTTGGTCCATCTTTGGAGGGGTTATCTCCGCTACCTTTCTGCACGTGACCTCGTGTTTAGCCCCTGTGTTAGAGGGGTCTCCCAGATAATTTCTACGTTACTGGACTTCTACACTCCCTAGCACAGAATCATATGTTTGTTTTATAGCCTTGAAGAGTTTTCTCTCCAACCTAAATCAAGGCTCTAGCCTATACTAGTAGATGGACCCTACAAACATAAAGTCTGATTAATTTTAATTAATCATTATTTTTAAGTGGTTTGTCTTAAGTCAAAGGAATGAATATGAAATTGGTGGTGTTTTTTAAGAGACGAAAGAGAAGAACAAATACTGGAAAAAAAATTATTTCTTTTTCAAAAGATTTGCAAATTGAAAACTCTTTAACCAACTTTTCAAACTAACTTATTTTCTAAGATATTTTAAAAGAAAAACCTAAAAATGAATTTTTCTCTACTACGAGCTACTTAAAGTCCTAAGCATTATGTAAAGAAATTAAGAAAACACTCTTCTTCCTGACAAATAAAGACAACTAACCTAACTACTTAACCAAACAAAGATATATATATATATATATATATATATATATATATATATATATATATATTCTTCAAAATAAGAAACTTGAAAATGAAAATTTTCTTTTCTTCTAAAGCAAGTAAAAGGGAAAAGTGTAGACAAGGCAAGACCAAAGAAACTGACTTCTGGTCTACTGCGGATTGTAGGGAGTCACTGAAGGAACCACAAAGGCTAAACATAAAATACTCACAGACTTGTCAAAAACCCTTTCAATGAAAACACAAGCAATCCTT
The DNA here is from genome assembly GCA_009831015.1 of Picea engelmannii. Taxonomy (NCBI): domain Eukaryota; kingdom Viridiplantae; phylum Streptophyta; class Pinopsida; order Pinales; family Pinaceae; genus Picea; species Picea engelmannii. The sequence goes on along the minus strand of ML779578.1, from coordinate 1,116,008 downwards.
AAAAGATAAAGAAACTGACATCAAACCTAGGCTTAAAGACTGTAACTATAGAGACCAATGCTAAATCAAGAAACCCCTGAGAAGTCATATTTCAATCAGGGAAGAGGATGAATGCCTCTTCTTAAGAAAAAGGCTTCCTGACATAGGCATGCTACTAATACTTAAGCAACTTGTGTATGTACGCGGGTTCTCCAATCTTAGGGAATGTATGTACATGTGCAGACCCACTGCATGCCGCGTGCACCTCTGTAACTTCTCAAAAAAATAAAACTAATAGTCAGGCTGACAAGGCAGGGAGTACTGGTATGGCAGACCAAAATCCCTTTACTGGTATGGTAGGGAGTACTGGTATGGTATGACAACGCTATGGAATCATAGGCTTGGACACATGAGTGAGAAGGGAATATAGATACTTCACAAAATAAATTAGTTTCCATATCTTAAACAAATTGATTTGGATTTCTGTGAGCATTGTCTTTATGGAAAACATAAGAGAGTCAGATTTCTCAGAGTCGGAAAAGAAAAGAAGAGTGAAAGGCTAGATCTTGTGCATATAGATGTATGGGGACCATATCAGGTATCATCTCTTGGTGGATCTTGTTATTATGTTACTTTTATTGATGATGTAACTAGAAAAACTTGGGTTTATTGCATTCAACAAAAAACATATGTTTTTGATACTTTTAAGAAATGGAAAGCTTTGGTTGCGGATGAGATGGGAAAAATGTTGAAGTGTCTCAGATTAGAAAATGGAGGTAAATATTGCAGTAAGGAGTTTGATGGTTATTGTTCAAACCATGGGATTCATAGAGAGAAGACAGTTCCAAGAACACCACAAGAAAATGGTGTGTCAGAAAGGATGAACAAGACAATCATGGAGTGTGCAAGGAGTATGAGATTGCATGTTGGTTTGCCCTTACAGTTTTGGGCAGATGTTGTAGATATTATTGTTTACTTAATAAATAGAGGACCTTCAAGATCTTTGGATGGTAGAATTCCAGAGGAGGCATGGACAAGTAAGAACATAAACTATTCTTTTTTTAAGACTTTCGGTCATGAATCATTTGTTCATATTGATAAAGAAAATAGAACAAATCTTGAGGAAAAATCCAAGAAGTGTACCTTTATTGGATACAGTGTTAATGATTTTGGTTATTGCTTATGGGATTATGAAAATAACAAAATCATTAGGAATAGAGATTTCATATTCAATGAGAAGGTCATGTACAAAGATTAGTTGTAGGGAAATAAATAGGAAAAAGAAAAAGCATAATACATAGTGCTTGATGAGATCACTGAAAAATAAATTCCAAAGGTACCATAAAATCAAAATGTACAATAATAGGATCAACAGGTACCTCAAACTCCTGCAAGTGTTGTTAGAAGATCTACCAGGTTAAGTAGACCCCCTGAATGGTACTCTCCTTCATTGTATTATTTATTGTTGACTGATTCTGGTGAACCAGAATGTTATGAAGAGGCAATGCAGGTAGACACCAAAAAGAAGTGGGAGAAAGGAATGAAAGAGGAAATGGATTCCTTGGTAAATAACCAAACTTGGGACTTATGTTTCTTCTACAGAGGCTAGTAAAGAAAAGATTTGGTTACAGAGGTTTATGGAGGAATTGGGAAAGAAGCAAGAGAATAGCAGGTTGTACTGTGAGAGTGAGAGTGCCATTCATCTTGCAAAGAACTCAACCTTCCATTTGAAGACTAATCATATACAACTTGGGTACCATTTCATACGATTCTCCTTAGAAGTTGGAAATTTGAAGTTGGAAAAGATACACACTAGCCATTATCTTGCAGACATGTTAACTGTTGGCATAGGGGCAGACCCATGGTTCAACGCTTCAACAACACACCAAAAAAACCCTAACTACCAGCCCTTTCGGCAACACCTGTGAAGTAGATGAATTCTCACCATAGGTAGAGGCAGGGGGGTTGCAGGACTCAAGTGTCTACAACCAAGATGGGACACGGATATGTGATTACAACACTTAAAAAATCACTTAGACAACAATATACATTAGTTATTGAATCTCATTTACATCGTAGATGAAACCCTTATTACAGATCAACGCAGTAACAACAAAGATCAAGCACATCCAATCACTTAGCACATAGCATTAACTCAGATCTAGAAGTCATTCATATTTATTACTATTAATCACTAAGAAATAACATCATATGCATTCATCATACATTATAACAACAACACTAAGAAGATAAACAACATAAATCACATCGCACAATGCACATCAAGACATAGGATATATGTGGTTCACCCCAGTGTGGGGCTACATTTACCAACAACTTCGTCTTCTTTATTAGTCTTCAATCTTCTTACATTCATTTTCTCCTGTGCACAAAGCCACAGAGCCAAACTCCACAGAGGATAGGAGATCTGCGCATTGTGAGCCAGATCCTCCTTCCAAAACTAGGTCAAGGCATAAAGCCAACTCCTTAGTAGCACAAAGCCTTACTCTTCACAGCTAGCTTGCATGAAGCAACTTATAATATCTGATACACATAGCCCACACTGCTATAATTCTTACATCGCTTAGCTACTTATTTATACATTTACAAAAAGGCCTAATCATGGGTAAAACCATGGGCTGACATCCTTTAACCCATTACATAAACCCTAGTAAACCCTTTTTTGGGTCCACAAGCCCACAAAATAAGTGATATCCTGCGATCTCAGCTCCGCCTGGGTGCTCCATCTTTGACCAGCCTGTCAAAGTCCCAAAAGTGGTCAAACACCACCAATGTTACCTCAAAACTTGTTCAAGGGCCAATAGGCCCCCAACACTCACCTTTGGCTCATCTCGAGTCACTCAGATCTGGAAACACTACTTCAAAGGCCTCGAGCTTAGATCGAGCTACCTCGATTCATTGCTTCGCTAGAGCTTCATGCTCGACGAACTCTTAAATCACTTGCTCTGTAACAGGCCCTTCCAGGCATTGTTCCACTGTCGCAACTACTTGATCTAGCTGTGAGCCTTGGATTTCAATATCTTCGAAAATCATGCAGGCTTCGTCTTGCACCAGCTGTAGTCTCTGTGTAGATTCCATGACTCTATGCTAGATGGCAGTAATCCATTGTTGGACTATGCATTTCTCTTGTGATCTCTTCATTCGCTCGATCGCAATGAGTAGCTTTATTTGTTGGTAATAGGCATGGAACACAACATTCGACTGCCACTGCTTCGACATATAATTTGTGTACCACAAGGTGGAGAACCTCACGACTAACAACTCTGATGGCTCAACTTCTGGGAATGTCACTCCTTCCGGCATCCACCAAGCGAAAAATGTGATTAATACAAGTAACCAACTAAAATGGAATTCATACCCTTGATCATGCGCTTTGCGGCAGTATTTTTCGAGCTCGTTGACGAGGTAACTTTCCCAGTTCATTTGCATGCCTTTCATGCACTTCCCAGCGAGGTCCACTACGAACCTTGTGACCTGTGTCATATGGTTCTTTCTAACCAGATTTCCAGCTATAAGTTGGCAAGCAAGGCACATTGCGTCGTCCTGGATAGAGGCTACCTTCTAGCCTCACTTTCCCTTTTCTACATCGCCATAATCCTCTTTTATGCGCTATGCAAAGGAGCGATCTGAAGTCTTCCCTCGGTAGAACTGTTGAGGGTTCGTTCCCTACATGCTCAGCCCTGTAATAAAGTGGATCAGCATCAGATCCATAGTAACGTTCCTGTCGAGCCACATATACCCTCCATGGTAGCACGACAAGAGGATTTTAATGCAAGTGTTAACCTCCTGATGTCGGCCAAAGTGAGGAATATTCATTACATTCAGTATATTTGACTGCACGATCTCCTTAATCCATGGCTGGGAGACTAAGCGCAGCTTCTTCCTAGTTTCCCTCATCAAATCCTATGTGGCACGAGCATGTGTAGTTCTTTCTGTCACCAAGGTTAAATTCGTTGTTCTTCAGAATTGGGATCTGTCCTAACTAGGGTCCAACTACACGTATCCCCTTTGGGATGTATGTAGTGATCAACATGTACTCAAAGTCACATGAGATACTATCATGGTTAACTGCACTATCCAAAGGCAGTATATAATCTGGCAAGACCAACGGGATCTGCTTCGCATTAGCCAGATCATTGCGATGCTTTCTTCGCTTCTTAGTAGCACGACCAAAATGACGTCCAGTCGAGGGGGATGCTTGCATTTCCCCAGTCGACGATGCCTATATTCCTATAGACATGACTTTCTCAGCCATGAGGTCTACAAGAATCTCCTCCATGGACTTCTCTAATGTGCTTGGTTCGCCCGACATTCATGCTTGTAACCAAATAGATCGGGTAGGTGAACAATCAAGCAAGGTAATCAAATGGATGGTGAGGTCTAGAAATCACAGTGTGATATGCAATTGATTCTCTATTAGCTTGGATAATCACAGGCGAAAACACGTGGTCCCATCACATCATCCAATGGGTTAAATAAGAAAGCATAGTAATGGATTCCTCCAACGGGCAAGAATGCGTCCATCAATGTGAATCTGTCCTTTATGGCGTAGTCTCAATGGTCCATTTGTTCATAAATTCATTTTCTAGCTGTTCCGGGGTGTCATTCTAATGGTCGGGGCACCTCCAACGGTCATATAGCTTCATCATGGAAAAGTCCATTCTGTGTGGTTCTGTTGTTCTGGCGAGGTTCAGGGCCTACAAGCTTGCCTTCTGCGAAGTCTTCTCTGGAACTTCCTATAGTTTTTCTAGCTTGGATTTATTCTTACTGAGCTTTCTTGCCTTCTTTCCTATGATCTGGGTCTCTGGATTCCTCTTTTCATTCTTATTCTTATCTTATATTAGCATGGTAGCTTTGCACTACTGATGTTATTTCAAAGGGTTCAAAGGTAATACCTCTTCTCTTATTAACTCCAGGGTAGGTATTATTATTTCTTGCATGGATAGGTCCTTGAAACCTTCCTATGTTCTTTCAACTACAACAATTAATTCTCTTGCCCTATGTTGCTTCAACTTATCCTCTTGTTCTTCTGTTAATCACTCTATTTTTCTGGCTATGAGGTCCCTTAGCTAGATTGATTTTTCTATTCTGTAGATTCCTCCGTTGTTTTCCTTCTGATCTGATCTTTCTCAATCCAAGTCTTTCCTAGTAAAAGTGGAAAAGGGGCGTTGTTCTCAACAAATTTAATGACTTCAAATTCTTCTTCGGTAGATGTCTCATGAGCAATCATAGGTGTATTAGTAACTCTTCCACATAGGGTTATCATCGGTCCTTTAAACAAGCCTATCCTTCCCAATGAAGGTATCATAGAAGGCTTTCCCAAAATTTCCCAAGTGCTTTCTCGCATAATGTTCACATGTGTTTCTTCATCCAATACACAGTCTATGTCGAAGTCTTTTGTTCTTGTAACTATGTGTTTTTTTTCTTTCAGAGTCTCTGGTAAACTGATATCTCTGTGATTATCCATTAATTCTTTTAACTGTAATAACATAGTCTCTGACTCTTTCTCTTTATGATTCTCTAACATATCATTAGTCTTTTGACCTTCTTTATATTTTTCTTGTCTCATGTTCATATTTTCAACTTTATCAATCATTCTTGGACAATCCTCAACCTCATGACCAATAGCTTTACAACAAAGACATATAGGGCCTATACCAGGGCGTTCCTTAGCAAGATGTCCTGGTCTTCTGCAATTATAACACAATGTCAATCCTCTCTTTCTTTTAAACGATCCCCAACCTCTCCTATACAGTGCACTAGGATCATAGTGCTGGACCTGCAATCTACAAAAATTCTTTCTAGGTTCTTGCATCCACTTATTAGTCCAAAAATTGTTTTTATGCATAGGAATAACATATCTTTCTTTATTTCTATCAAATTTAGTCAGATCAAATCTTTCTTCTAACTATGCCCTAGTTTTCAAACTAGGAAAAAATATATCAAACATTCCTAGATTCATACTTTCGAAGAAAAAATTTCCACTTATCTTACCCTTATCAGAGCACAAAGCTTTAAGATCTTACCTCTTTTCTTCATATCATGTTTCTTTCTTAGCACAGAGCTTTGCAAGTCAAGTAGGATATTGCGCACTATAACAATAGAACCATTTGTTGGCACAGGGGTAGACCCAGGGTTCAACGCTTCAACAACGCACCAACAAAACCCTAACTACCAACCCTTTCGGCAAACCCATGAAGCAGATGAAGTCTCACCCGAGATAGAGGCATGGGGGTTGCAGGACTCGGGTTTCTACAACCAAGCTGGGACACGGAGCTGTGATTACAACACTTAGCAAAGCACTTAGACAGCAATATGCATTATTTATTGAATCTCATTCACATCACAGATGAAACCCTTATTACAGATCAACGTAGTAACAATAAAGATCAAGCACATCCAATCACTTAACACATAGAATTAGCTCAGATCTAGCATTCATTCATCTTTATTACCATTAATCACTAAGCAACAACATTAGATGCATTCATCATACATTATAAGAACAAAACCAAGCATATAAACAACATAAATCACATCACACAAATCACATCAAGACACATGATATACGTGGTTCACCCTAGTGTGGGGCTATGTCCACCAACGACTTCTTCTTCTTTATTAGTCTTCAATCTTCTTACATTCATCTTCTTCTGTGCACAAAGCCACAGAGCCAAACTCCGCAGAGGATATAAGATCTATGTGTTGTGCACCAGATCCTCCTTCCAAAACCAGGTCAAGGCACAGAGCCAACTCCTTAGTAGCACATATCCTTACTCTTCACATCTAGCTCTCACAAAGCAACTTACAATATATTATGCACATAGCCCACACCACTAGACTTCTTACATCGCTTAGCTACTTATTTATACATTTACAAAAAGGCCTAATCATGGGTAAATCCATGGGATGACATCCTTTAACCCATTACATAAACCATTTTTTGGGTCCACAAGCCTGCAAAATAAGTGATATCCCACAATATCAACCCCGCCTGGGCACTCCATCTTCGACCAATCTGTCAAAGTCCCAAAAGTGGTCAAACACGACCAATGTTACCTCAAAACTTGGTCAAGGGCAAACATTAACTAAGAGAGTAATGAGAGAGAAACTAATTTCCTGCTCAGCTTCAGTTGGTCTTCAAGCATGCATATGAAGATGAGAAATTTTCTGGGTCCAGGAAGGATCATAGTCCAACAAATAGAATAGTGGTGGAGTTGTTGAGATTAGTCTCCAAGTGGGAGATTGTTGGTTGTGGAGCATAATTATCTTATTGATTCAAAGGTATTTGTTTTCAATCGTTTTTATACCCCAGGAAGACTTTACACCCCAGAAGAATGTACACTCCTCCACACGGGGGAGTGCAGGGGGATTTATCCCCCTTGCGGGGTTTGGGGGCGAAGCCCCCGAAGGAAAAATTTCCTTGTAAATGTATTATGTAATTTCATAGTAAATTTGAACTGTTAATTATAAGGTCGTAGATCTGACGGTAGAAGTTATGTTAGGTTTTTTTTTTCCCTAGAAGGAAACCCTCTTTTATGAGGGAAATTTATTACAGCTATGTATCATTGCGAATATTGTATTCTGAGTGAGGATATTGTGAGAGAAAGAAGAGGAAGTTACAACGGGTGTGTTGTAGGTCGTATCCCTTCATTTGCTAGATAATAATAATGGAAGGACCTGGAAATTTCTCTGGTGTATGTAGCCCACACTAGGTGAACCACACATATATGTGTCTCTATTGTATTGTGTATCTTCTGTGTTTTATTTCCACATTTGTTTTATTTTATTGCTTCACGATCCTGTTTTTCTAACAAATCCATCTAGGTTGTAATATGAGATCATTTGCACCTTGTCAATGTGTCTTGATTGTTATATTTTCATGATGATTTCCTCTTGTCTCTCACAACGCTAAAGATAATCTTGTTGATGTTTAACATCATTATCATTTATAATAGGAGGAAACACATACCTTGGCTTGCAATGTTGATTATTTTTTAAATCATATTTTGATGACCAAGATTGGTAATGGATGGGTATCTTTACAAGGTAAATGCAATTTGAGTCTAATGGCCTTTTTTGCGTAATTTGATTGACTATGATTTCAAGAACAAGACGTTGTGTCTAGGGATCCAAATATCACAACAATCATGACACTTAAGTTTTTTGTTGAAGGGAATATTGAAGGAAATCACATAGTGTTCATCTCTTAGGAAGAGGGCTATGATAGTTGACTAAATGAACAACAGATGAATATTTGATGAAAACATTGGCATTTGCATAAGTTTTATGACATCCAACCTAGTTTAAGTTTACATTAGCTTAGTATGTTTTTCTTAGGATTAGTTTTAATTATGATCTTCACTTTCTCTTAGTTTAATTTCATTCCAATAATTCAGTCATTTAGATGAATAATTCTTCCCGACCTATCTAAGAGATGATCACACCATTATTTGTTGTTATGCAGGTTGGGAAATGGCTTGTGCAATCAGTAGCTCGTGATTTTTCTCTTGAAATGAAAGCAACATAGGGAAGTGTTAATATAACTTGGCTTCTTAAGATTCCTTTGCAACATATTTTGATTGATAAACTAAGATTGTCACCAACTCAATAGATGATCATAAATATATTCTCATTCATTTATTTTCATATTGTTTTCTGATCTAGTCATTGTTTGGAGTCATTTTAATGACTATTTTAACAACCTCTAAGTATGTAATACCTCTTTGCATTATCAAAATGAAACTATGGTATTAATGATTATCTTTTATGGAAAAGAAAAAATGGTGCTTTGGTGAGAAATGCATTTCTTTTTGTTGGAAAATTTAGTGTTTTCAAAATTACAAAGGAATTACTTATGTCAAGAAATCTTGAGAGCATATTGGTTTACAAAATATTTCATGAGATTGGTTTTTGAAAATTTGTTTTGATTGAGCATCCACATTAACCCATGTTGCTTGATTCCCGGAAACTTTTTTGTTAAACTGAATTAAATAACTTGTATGTGATAGTTGGATTGAATAATTGTGTTGCAAATCTTTTACACCGGTCATCAATTCTTGTAATATATTTTGTCCTTCATTTCAAATATCTACTTTGGGAATTTTTTCTATTGGGTTTAATGTTGAACTGTTACCTTTTCTTGACTGATTATTTCCCTTGAATTACCTTCAAGATTTCACTAAAGGCACTTTCACTACTGATTAACCAATTTTTTTCCTTTCTGCTGAGTTCTATTCTTATATTTCTCAACCAGTTTTCCTCCTTTTGATTACCGACATTCTAGCTTCATATTTCTTTTAGTTTATTTTTATTTTCACGAATTCACTTATGATTTCAATCTTACTTTCTTCTTGGACAGATTCCTTCCATCTTTTTATTTGGATACTAGTATTTCCCTAAGCTAACTTGACTCTCAATATTCTTTGAGTATTTCTCTTTAAATTTTGAGTGAGGGTTTGGTAATTCTGGTCACATACTGAAGAAATTTTTACAACTCATAAGATGCATGTGTTGCTCTATATGAATGAACTTTCGTGAAGTTCTCATATGTAGGTATGGACTGATAGTTGTGGTGGAACACGTGTGTCTGTTGAGTGTACCATGATACTATTTAAGTATAAGAAAGTGTCTATCCGCTCTTTTCTTTGAGCTCCACTCACTTCACATTAATAAAATGGCCAATACTATGATGGTTTTTAGGGAGACCTGTGGGTTAAAAAAAATGCGTAAACATTTACTCATCAAATCAAAGAAACTCCTGTATCACCTCGCTTCCTTCACACCCTATGTGTTTATGCATATATATATCTAAAATCTAAAAGGGTGAGCATATTTTGATATAAAAGGGAAGTTGAAAGAACTATTAATAGTGTGGGAAGTACAAGTAAACTCACCAGGGATATGGACGCATGATGGAAATGAGGATATACTTGTATGTTACTGAGAAAACTTCGTCGAGGCTATGGACACTCATTGCCAGTTAAGTAGTGTTGAGAAAAGAGAGATGAGGAACACACTTATGTAGATGTATGCTTGTTATAAAAGTGAAAATTCATGGTCAAACCAAAACCAATTAGAAGTGTGCAACCAATAAATTAATTTATTTCATTATTTTTCTCTTTGAAAAGGATGTGTTAGATTAAAAGTACTAGAAATATTGGGTTATATGATCTTTTGGAATTTTGGCATCATTGTGGTACCCATGATTATTGAAAATTGTCTGTAGTTTGCTGAACTTATATTTAAAACTCATATCTAAAGTATCATCCCTATAATTATATTGACATAGATATTTGGTTCTTCCAGTGTGTCGCCATTTGTTGTGGCCACAAAAACCCCCTTTACTTTTGATTTTACAAGTGAAAGAAAAGGGGCCCCCTACTAAAATTTTAAGCCTATTGCCTAATCCTCTACTTCTTGAGCTTGATGTTATTTCTTTGCCTACTTTGAGGGAGTTGAGGTTTGATCTTGACTGATGATTGTTTTGATGGAGGTTTATTATCTCTTTTGATATTATGTTTTCAAATGTCTTCATGATTCTTAGTTTACCTATGATGTTTCGTTGACATTCGTATGAGTGGTTGACACATTGTCTTACTACCTTATACAATTTCCCAAGTATTTAATGATTGTATATGGTTGTAAGGTTTGAATAATTTTGATGTAGGTTGTTAATCATTTATCTAGATGACTTATTCAAAGCTTGCTAGCATATGGTTCTTAACATCATTATATTTATACTCTCATATATTGGAAAAATATTGACTTGATTCATAAGGTCATTAATCCTTTCTATGTGTTGGATATTATATGCATGCAACTATCATGATAGTTATTTAATCTAGATCATAAATGATTGCCTTCGATAAACGTCTCCCCTTCATTCTCTTCAAAATCTAGACTTATTCATGATTTTGCTTAAAGGAAAGGAAATATATGATATATTAACGAATGTCCTCTTAATTGCATAACTGATGTTGCCTCCTTTTGTGGTTGTAGGAAAAAGTTAGCATGATATCATTTCTTCACGATCTCTCCATCCTTGAGGTGCACGTGGGGGAATCCTTTGATCTTCTTCCCATTTTAACCTTCCCTTTATTTATTGACATTTCCCTTTATTTTCTTATATTACTTTCTCTAACTAAAACTCATAGTTGGATTTATCTAGTCGATGTCTTTCCAATAGCTGTAACCATACTTAAATCTGAATTTAAAATCAAAATTTATGGCTTCCGTAACTTTTCAAGTCTTCACTCACTTTTTCTCACCTCGTTGCTACGTGGCACCCACGCGGCCCTCTCTCACTTGTGTCATCCAACATGGCACTTATGTGGCACCTGCCACCTGTCCTCATCATCGCCAGGATTTATCCCGTTTCTTCTATCCATCCTACACTACTTATCCCCAATGATGATTCCCTATACCTTATCATCGTCGGAACTCCGTTGTTTTGCAGCACTTGGATGCTCTAATCCCATCCTCCTCTGATGATGCCACCTATCATCGTTTGTCATCGATGATCCCATACTCTAACCATGACGCCACATGTCCTCCTTTTTCATCGAAGATCCTCTAACTTGGTGATCCCACGTTGTCGATGATCCCTCGTCGTCGACGCTCCTTCCAACCTTACTTCCACTCTCCAAACCTTCGATTGCCATCTTCTAACAACGACCCCACTCTGAAGAACAATCGAGATCTCTCTTCCGATATATCTGAAGGCTAAAATTACCTTGGAGCTTCTCTAAGCCGAATCTAGGAGCATGGAACCTCTACTTGTCTAAATTACTCTAATTTTTCCTAATTTTTAATTATTTTATTTTATTTTATTTTATTAAATTTTGTAAATAATTTTTATTAATATTTTATTTTAATTTTGTATACATATTTTTTTATATTATTTGATTTTCAATTCTAATTTATTTTAATTTTTAATTTATTATGTTATTTTGTAAATATTTATATTTTATGTATTTTATTTGACTGTATTTTTATTGTAATTTTAATTATTTTTGTTAACTATACACATTTTATCAACTAACCTAATTAACATGTACATATTCCCCCCCAGATGGGGTGATAGTTGGAAAACATGCAGATTGAGTAGTTAATAGCCCCTGTCACCACCCTCTCCTTTAGTATACTATGTATGATCGACATTCATTTGACAGGATCAAAGGTGCACCTGCACATAGGGGTTGATTTAATGGATCACTCAATGCTACAATAATAACAATCGTGGACTAGTACGAGGTGCATGAGACCTGTCAACTTGGACCTTCTGGCACTTCACCTTGCCAATTTAGCTAATATTCAGGAGGTAAGAAATGGATACTGCTATTTTTCTTTGGTTATGTCTCTAGCTTCTTGTGTCTACCATGACTCTTTCTCCTCCTGCTATTCTACTTCAATCCTAGTTTCCAATCTCGCCCCACCTTCCCGATGCCAGGGGATAGAGGAAATCACAAGCGCGGGCCGACCTACTACAGTTCTTTGTCCCAACAACGTAGGATTGGCTCCTCCTCTCCTCCCTTTACACCTAACATTTATATTTCTAGCCACACCAACCCTTCTAAGAGGCCTTCTCCATCCTCTTATTAGAACTAGTTGGAAGAAGCTCCTCCCATGGATTATGTAGAAGAAGAGCATCCTTTAATCCTGTTGCAAGCCCCTCTGGCCTCCTTTCGATTCATAGCCTCCGACATTCAAGAACCACCCCGCAATTCTGCATAGCCTACACAAGAAATTGACTCCTCTTTGGCAATCGAAACTTGCATAGTAGAAGAAGAAATCCACCTGGATGAGAAAAACTAGGAGACTCTTCCAATCAGTCATCCTCCACTAGTTATAGCTCTAGAGCCAGATACAATCAACACTTTCCACCTCTCACAGAATCATTTAGACCTTATCTTCACTATGCGACGGGATATGGCAAAGTATCTTCAGCACCATACCATCCTCAGTCATCACTTGGATGTGTTGTTTTACTACCTCTGAGGTGAGCCAAACAAACGAAGATGTTTCACCCCCTGCCAACAATATGTTTTTGTTCCTACATGGCCTCAACCTCCTGACGACGATGGAACTACGGGTTTTCCTACCATTTAATTTCGTTTTTCTTCTCTGTTACTATAGATTTTTGTTCAAGGTGATGATAGCGGAAGTTTTAGAGTTGTTTTGTCTTTTGTTTCCTGTTTTCTCATAGTTCAACAAAAAGCAAGACATTTGGCCACTTGTTCTGGTTTCCATTTATATGGAAGAACAAGTGGTCATTTTTTCCATGTGTATTGATCTGATGAAATTATAAAGAAATAAAATATTTATTAAAAAAAAAACATATACATATTTCCCGTCAATTAAATGAATAAATCAAATCAAATAAAAAAAAATCAAATTTCTAATTTTAATTTAATTTCTACATTTTTATTTTCACTTTTCATTTCTTTTAATTTTTACAAAAATATAAATTATATATAGTTTACCCTTATTATTTTCCCCTTTCCCAACTTCACATATTCCCAGGGTCCTATTTTCTAGGCCTCCCTATATTATAGGGATTTATTGTTTTATAGGGATTTCCTAGAAAATAGGGATTTCTAGAAAATTATTTAACTTGTAATGCATAATGTTTTAATGTTGCATGGGGATATTAATTAAATGATAATAAGGGAAAATATGTGAAAGGAATGTGTATGAATTTCGTGAATTACCACACGTTACATCTCTTTGAAAATGGTGCATGAAAGATGGAATATTTTAATGTTTTAAAAAAGGTTTATGTTTTCACGTGGATATGGTCAGGAGTACAAGATTGGGTGAATCATCGATGATGTAGTCATCAACAATTTCACCATAGTTTTCCGCACCCACACCTACCCAAGCACCGACAACCTAATGAAACTTTGGGACATTATTTTAATATTTAATTGAAACATGTGCATCCTTTTATATATTATTTAATTCTTGGTTGAAGTCAATGTGGTCAAGTGAGGGTTGTTAGGTGTGGTGAGTTGTCGAAAATATGAAGTCGCTAGGTAAAGTAGAGAGTGAGTTGGTGAGCTGAAGTGTGAAATCCCAATGAAGATGATGGGGAAGGGGGGTTTGTATTTTTTATTTTTTGTTTTTTTATTATTTTTTATTATTTGTTTTTATTTATCATTTTAAATTTTTTTTGTTTATTTCATTTTATTTGTTATTTGATTTATTTAATTATTTTATTCAATATTTTTTTTAATATTTTATTATTTTATTTGATTTCATTTTTAGTTTTCATAAGTTAACTAGTTTTTTTAAATAGATAAATTTTTTAAATAGATAAATAAGGAACATGAATTGGTCTAATAGTTAAAAATGTGTGTTTCATCTTCAAATGTCATAGGTTCAAATCCAGTAGGGGTAGGATAATTTCAGTAATTTTTATTTTTCATTAATTAGGGGTAAATTTTGTATTTAACTATGTATAATAATGTAAATAATTTTATTTTTTATTTTTTATTTTTTATTTTCATTATTTAAAAAAAAAAATGGAAAAAATCATACTATAAGTTGTTGGTCCCATGTCTCTCAGGTTCTATTCCAACTATCCATAGGGGTCAGGCCATTTCCTCACTAAGTTCTGATCTCTGATCTTTTATGTAGGTGGAATTCCACTTTTTGCAAGTTCAAAAATCAATGGTCTAGATTAACCCACGGGCTCGATCAATGGTTGTTGAGTGACGAATTGTAAACGAACATAAATTTTGCTACATGTGTTAGAATGAGGCCCGTGATACCTCGTTGGAAAGGTATCAGATAGAAGAATGTAGTATCATAGTTCTCTAGGCTAAACAATTGATAAGGGATGACCAAAAATGCAAAAAACTATAGACCATGAATTTAGAGGCAAAAATGGATGTGTCACCTTCAAATAGTCATTTCTAGAGCTACGACTAATGAAATCAAGCCTAGGAGGGCTCATTGGAAAGATGGAGGAGATAATAATTGGTTGGGATAACAAGCATTGGCTGATGTTGAGCATAAAATGTCTGAAAATGAAAAACACAAAAGGAACCCAAATTTGGATGAAGAACCCACTATGCAGACTTCAAACATTTGTATCTCAATTTACATGCAATGAAATAAATCCATCAATATCTTTATGGAAATTTTAGATAGAGGAGAATAATCCAAAATTATTTCATTCGGCAGAAAAAATCCATAAATGCCCAGAATGACCCAAGAAATTCAGAAAATGACCCAACATGTAGAGTGAATAATAAATTTAAATAGATATCATTTGTAAACTTCCATAAGGTGAATGTAACCACCCAAGAGTCTCTTCATCTCCCATTTGTAACTCCCACATCTACATTTTCAAAATTCAAGAGAAATTCAAAATGTAAATAATAAAAAAAATTATGGGAAAAAGAAACGAATGGTAATGAGAGTTGAAGAGTCTCTCTCTTGTTTTATAAAAGAAAGTTAGTTGAATGTAAAGGGATTTTTTTCCTTTGTAAAAAAATATGGTACTGTTACTTATGAGGAATAAAAAGAAGGAGGTATTTCATAAATTGGTGGCTTTGATGGATGTATTAGAGACTATTCTTTATGCATTTATCTTCTAGCTGAGTAGATAGAATTTTGTTGTATGAACTATTCTTGCACTTTGTTCTATTTGTTTATGTTGTCACATATTTCCTTATGGGAAAATAAGTGATGTTACAGATGTATTTTTCAACTTTTTGTTTTTATATCTGTAGCATTATTGTTTTCATATATTATTAGACTACTTGAACTTTTTCTGGTTATAGTGGTGTTTTCTTTCACTGTACTCATTCTATTAGTTTTACTCCTGGGATAGGTTAGAATTAGTTAAGATTAGATTAGTTTGTTTTATTTTTATTTTTATTATCCTTATGATTAAATAGAACTCTTTGGGGGGAAGTCTATTGTCTTTCCCCTTTTTTTCATTTAATTATGAGTGGCAACGAGGCCGATAAACTCTTAGGAAACACTACACCAAACAAGAGTAGGTCTGAATTGGACCTACCATCAGGTGTTTTCCCTCACCTTCTTGATAGGCCATTCAGACCCATCAACACTAGATCAGGAATCCATTTTGCTGCAGTTCGAATAATTTCCTCGTCCATAATACCTTTCCTTTTTCCAGGACTTCCTTCAAAACATTCTCCATCATTATTTTTTCTTCTGCTGAGAAAAAATTGTGGTACCAATTTCTAGCCTCTCTAGATTCCCTTGCTGCTCTATAATTGAGAAAGGTAGGATCCTCTGAATATTATCTCCCCCCCTTCTTTTATTTTGAGGCTTGGAACTCACCGAGGGAGTGGCCTTGTTCCCAGCCATAGCTTTGCATTTTCTTGTTTTCATGGCTTGAAGAAAGAAACCGATCATGCTTCTCATACCCCTCCTTAAAAAAAAACAGAAGAAAGGGATGATAGTCTCTGAAATTGAAAGTGGGTCACTTGAATCATGCCACATAAAGCATAGAGTAAGTCTCATCCTTTACGAGCGCTTCCCCTCAAAGTTTCCCCCCAAACAGACCTAGTAAGGAAGACCAAACAAAGCAGGGAAACTTGGGTAGGAGACCACAACAAATAGAAATTGATTAGATGTCATCCTCTTATAGTCAGGGCTCTTTTCCCATGGAGGAAATGTCTCTCCTCCCTTCCATTTACAGCCATGATTACCCAAACTGAGTCAAATCGCTCAAGACTTGGAATTATCACATCTGGTTATTATTAATTCAATTGAGTTTGAGTACGACAACCTCGTCATACCATCTCCAATATGTAATGAAACCTCATCTAGATCATGTTGTCATATTTTCATTAAATATAGCAACATCTCCCAATAATAATTGAATCAAAATCATACTGCTCCATATTCCTCCGAACCAAATTTCATTTGACCTCCTAGAAGAACCTCTTTTCTCATAAAGACACATGGGCCTCTAAGAACCCCACTAGATGTATGCTTGGCTCCCCACCTATCCTCACAAGTGGAGGAGGATTGTCGTTCTAGTTAAAACATGTTATATCATCCCTGAAGTCACCCTGACCCATGTCCTTCCATAACCATCAAGATTATCCATGGGTATGAACCACCTCCACTTTAGCAAGGTAGTCAACCACTGAGTTAGCTTGACATTGGATGCGACTCAAAATTATAGATGATGTGCCTCGAATGGAAAGGGCCACTTCCGATAGACCTACCGACAAGCACCAATTGTTTGATACATGGTATGGATGGGATCTATTTATGAGTTTACCCAAGGCTGATAATCTCTGAGTATCCAAGGTCCTTGGCCATTTTCAAAACCAAAAGAAACCCTGCTTGTTCATACATGTTGTCAGTGTAATGCCTGATTATGATAGTAAGGAGGCTAAGAATGCTTCCACATGAATCTCGAAAAATAACCCCAACTCCCGCAAGACCAGGGTTTCCCAAATAAATCTCGTTTGTTTCCTTAATATGTTGACAGGAAGTTGAGGGGAGGGAAGCTTCCCTTGGAATATGTTCCAATTCTACAAAATTTCTCATTCATTTCTCGCTTCTATTCAATCCTCTTTTTTCCAAGGCATTATTACAATGGTTTCATGGATATTCTTCAAAATCCCTTGCTAGAGTTGGTCTAAGGGAAGATGTTAATTTCAAAATATCCTTTTGTTTCTGGATTTCAACAAATACTAGAGAATAAATCATGGGGAGAGGGTCCAAGATCGATTCATAATTTGATTTCAGTAAGGATCAATTCTCCACTCTCCAATTATTTTTATAATGTCCTATATATCTCTATCTGAGATTTGAAAGAATAAGGCACCTTGGTCCCAAAATTTAAAGGCTGCTCTACAGGAGTTAAGGCACTGATTCAAATTTTCTCCCTCTTGAGAGAACATTAGGAAAATAGAGGGACCTTCAAAACCCCTCTTCACAATTCTATCTTAGGTTAAGGATTTTTTGTTAACTACCGACCACAGAAAGGTGGTGTTTTTGGGCCATTGTTGAGAATTCCAAGCTTTTTTTCTAGAATGGCCTATTGAGCATGTCCAAAAATCCCATGGCTTCCCTATAAGCCTCCTTGATATGGAAATTCTCTTCTCCCTTTTTTCCCCATTGAATAATGTCCAGACCCTTCCTGAGAGGGGGAGGGAATTCCTTGAGGGTGGCTTCCATGGCATGATGAGAGGTCCCACTCCAATCTATTTTCCATTCTAAGTTCTTTACCCAAGCTCTAGTCTTACCTTTGACTCGGTGTTGAGTGTCTTCCCAATATTGGAACACCTTTGACCAGCCAATCCCAAGCTTTTTTTCTTGGAATGGGCTCAAAATTTCCTCCAAGATTAGATTCGGACATTGCTCCCATGCATCCTCCCATAAAAGGGTGACTTGCCATCATGCAGCTCCCAAAAACTTTGATTTTTCACTAAGTCATGGTTTTTCCAAGCATAGTTCCAAATCAATGAGCCTGGTCTATCACCATCCAATTTGATCCAATCTTGAGGAGGGATGTCTTTGGCATATTTTTCCTACCAATTTTTTTTCCCTTAGTGCCTCCAGGATTTTTATCCATCTCCAAAAAAAAAAAATCGCCAAATCCTAGCCCATTTTCAGTGGGTCCTTAAGGCCTAAGCCTCCTTGGGATTTTGGCTCACACAGTTTTTTCCAAGCAATCAAATCCCATTTTTTTCTCGTTTAGTACCTCCCCACAAGAAATTCCTCTAAATAGATATGAGTTTTTGTATAATATTTACAGGAACTGCAAGAACATAAAACACATAAATAAGCATGGCCATTAAAACGGATTTTATTAGGAGGATTAGCCCAAGTAGAGAAAGGAAACTATATGTTCAACACTTTAGGCAGTGTTCAATTTTAGTTAGAAGCTATTGCCACCCGGGTTTGTGAATTGCCCTATCTAAAAGAGGGTCCCTAAGATATTTCGAGGGAAGGGAAGCTCTATGGAAACCCAAAATTCAAGCAATCCTCTATTGAATTATTACAGGGGTATTAAAAAAGAAATTGTTAGATTTATCCAAGTTGAGTTGCATTCCTAAAGTTGTCAAGAAAACATCCAAAATTCTCTTAATATCTCTATCCTTTTGCGTTGTAGGTTTGCCCAGAAGAAGGGTGTCATCCACAAACTGGAGGTGAGATAGGGAAGCATTATGGGGGGAGATAGATAAACCGTTCAGATGGCCTTCCAAGAGGGATTTCTTAAAGAAATTCCCCAAACCTTCAGTGAGAATAATGAAGAGGTAAGGGGACAAAGGATTTCCTTGTATTAGCCCCCTATAGGCTTTCAAGGCTGTAGAGGATGAACCATTAACTATAATAGAAAAGAGCATGGAGGATATTAGGTTGAGCATCCAAGAAATTCAAGAGAGATCGAAGCCAAAATACCCTAATATTTTTCTTAGAAAGTCCCAATTAATTCAATCATAAGCTTTAGATAAATCAATATTTAATATCATTCCTGGTTTTCTATTGATTTTAAGAGATTGGATGGCTTCAAGTGCAACAATTGTTTCTTCCATGATTTGGTGACCTTCTATTGTAACGTACCCACTATCATAAATCAAAATTTTTGGGTTAATGTCTCCCAAATGAGAAATCTCCAGAGACTTGCAATAGCGAAATGCCAATCCCCGGTTCAATATCGGGGTTCGGGGTTTCGGAATTTCCGTTGTCGAGAGTCCCTGTCCTCTCAGATCCCTGATCACCGATGGGACAAATTTTCGATGCGCCCCTTTCTCACCAGCCTCTTCTAGCATACTACTGGTCCATGTGACCTGCGCTCATATGACCACCGTCATATGCTTTTGTCGGGGTTTCTTCTATCGTGGTTTTGACACCCACGATTTTTTGGCAACTTAAATCACCGATCTCCGATCCCCGAATCGCTCCTTTGTTGTCTCAGCCCCACTTGGCTAAGCCTTTGGCCCACACAACCGGCTCCTATATGACCACAACAACAAATTCTCATTGGGGTTTCGGGGTTTGCGGTACCGAGGTGCACATGTACCCAGAATTCCTGATCCTCCGGTCCCCGATGTGCTTCAACCCTCTAAGCTAAACCCTAGACAATGTGACCACTGATTCCGGGACCGTAGTCCTACCTCTCGTTAAGGCTACGGGGTTTCCAATGTCGTAAAACACTTACCCCTAAGTTTCCTGATCTCTCAAACACTGAATCACCTTCAAGCCGACAACTGGCTCCCACTACGGCTCTTCCCTCAGCTTCCACTATTCGGACCATTGTTCCCCCCTGATCAGGGTTTTGCGGATCGCGATTTCAAAGTGCATAATTCACTTTTCACCGGGATCCCTGATATCCCGATGAACTCTAAATGCCGATAAATTGACTCCTTGTCGGGATTTTCTCCGATGGCGCGGGTCTCTACCACGTGTCCTCTAAAATTAACGGTCCCGATTTCCTCCGGGGCTCGGGACTTGAAAAGTCTCGAGTTCCTTGTCCTCAGGAACTCCGATATGCCGATTCTTGACTCTTCCCGGAGGTCTGACACCTGTCCACCACTGTGACCCACCCTCCTGTGACAAATCGGGAGATCGTGAATCAGGATATCGCGATTCCCGTTGCACTAGTTCACGGAACTCTCCAAGTCGCGATCCCCGATATGGGTGACACTTGTCCTCCACTACAACCCTATTACAGTGGGGCCGTCTCATTTCAGAGTCTCGCGACTTCTCTGGTGCTAATTCTCTCATCACCGATAACCCCGATATACCGATTCCCGATGCCCGTGAGAACTTATTCTTCCACGTCACCATTTTCCCGTCGCTATATCGGATATCGCGAAATCGCGATTTATGATGCAACAATTCCTTTGTCTTTGGAAACCCTGAAATGCTGAACCCCGACTCCTAGGGATCCTCTGACACGTGTCCCTGCAGATGGACGATTTAAAACTCCTGTCGAGATATCGCGGATCGTGATTCTAACATGCGAGAGTTCTATGTCTTCGAAAAACCCGATTCTCCAATTCACGACTCCCTCGGATCTTCCGACACGTGTCCCTGCCGAGATCAACGACCAGGATCCCTTCTCAGGATTTCGTGACCTACAAGGTCTCGATTCTTTTGACCTTCAAACCCCGATGACTCTGATATCCCGATGACTCTTCCGGGACTCCTCGTCTGCATACTAGGACTTAAACCCTACGCAACTTTCTCGAGATCTAACGACTGACGGGATTTCGCAATCTTCCTGTACGAATCCTGACTATCGATTTCTCGTCCTATCCACGAGGACTTACCCTCCGTGTAACTTTCGCAGATCCGACGGCTGTCGGGATCTCTGCTCAGATCTAACGGTCCAGATCTATTTTCTTCTATGCACACTCCGGAGGCTAGACTCTGAGTATCTTAACTCGATCCAACGGCTTGGATTGTCCCATCGTGTGCACCTTCCACCACTTCGTGGATGTGGGAAGGTCATTGGTTCAAATGTTCTTTTGGGTCTTGGGATCTACGATCCCGATTTCTCGTTGCTCACGATGATCTAATGGTCGTGAATGACTATGGGTCCTCCGACGAGATCTCATCTGTCGACTCGTTACATCTCACAATACTACTATCTCGGAACCTTAAGAGGGTCGTTCCTCCTCGTACAGGGTTAATAAGACCTGCGCGATCAAGTCCTTGTTCTGGGTTCTTGGTGAACTTTTCTAAGGACGGAATCTCTGTGAAGGGATCCCTACCGGGGCATTTCCATAAGCAGATAAGGGGAAAATAGCTTCCCGAGAACGACTGGGCATGATTAGAATCTGTCTATCAACGTAAGTCATGCATGGCTTCCTCTATTACAAGAATATGCCCATTAACTATTAACAAAACACCACATAGACATTCTTACACTAAAATCATTCACAATTTCACAGTGCTGTGAGTATATGTATATTAGTATATGAAATTTCAAGATGTAATACATAAAATACTTATCAGAAATAACACCAGAAGTGGGTGCATTACTGGGAGGATTGCTCATTTCCACCCAACCGTAGGCTCAACGACTCCCAAAGGATTTACCACTACCCACCCCTGAGCTGAGACCACGATGCTCTGAGACTGTGTCTCTCTGTCTGCCAGTGACCAGGAGCGAAGGTTGCAATCCTTCCTCTCTTCTATCACTCACTCTGTGTAAATATTACCAGCGTTCCCCTCACGTCTGCGCCCTCAATCGCTTCTACCATACACCTTATCCTCTCGCAAGGTTGTGTGTGGCACGATTACCTTCGCGTTGGTCAGTCATGATGGCTCTACGGACCGGCGGTTCACCTCCCCATCCCTCATCAAGCCATCAACCTACCAGCCTGCAAGGCATTAAATTTCAGGGCCAGCGAGCCGCTTTTAGTTCTCCGGGCCAGTGGAGTCCAAATACGGTATTCATTCAGGGTGGAAGTTAACGCCACCTTTTCAGGAGACTTCCACCGCCATCGTGGTTTCTTTTCTGCACATCCCCTCTTAGCAGTCCTGCAATAAATTCAAAATATTATTCACATTCATTGACCTCTTCCTGCAGGTCCATTTATATCACATATTCATACTTATGAGTTTGCCATAGTCCTTGGCCAGTCCAGTTATATTTACAATATGGGGGAAACAGGGTGTTACAATTCCCTCCCCCTTAAAAAGGATCACCGCCCTCGATGTTCTTAGCTACCAACATGAATTACGTGTACAGAAATAAACAGAATCGGATATGCCTGTCTCATGGCATCCTCCATTTCCCATGTAGCCTCATCTGGGCCAAAATGTTTCCACTGCACCTTGACCTGTGCAATGGTTCTATTCCGGAGTCAGGTTTCCCTTCTGTCCAATATGCATTGGGGTTCTGGCAGGAATTCTCCCTTCGGTTCCACCTGGATCACAGACCAGTCAATTATATGATTAACATCATGTACATATTTCTTCAATAATGAAACATGGAAAACATTATGTGCTTTTACTGTGGGAGGAAGTGCTAGCCGATAGGCTACAGGTCCCACTCTGGCTAGAACCTCAAAGGATCCACAATACCGGGGTGCCAATTTGGTACAAGCTCCCATTTTCAGGGAGCTCCTTCTGGGCTTAATTCTGAGATATACATGGTCTCCTGTTTTGAACTCTCTTGGAGTTCTCTTTTGATCAACGTAGCTTTTCTGTCGGCTCTGAGCGGCCTTCAGATTTTGTTTTATCTTAGTCACTTGCTATTCCATTTCTTTCAACAGATCGGGTCCAATAGAAATCCTATTTACGGGATTACTCCAGCTGACTGGAGTATTACACTGTCTACCATAGAGGACCTCGAAGGGACTCATCTTTAAGGATGCTTGGTAGCCGTTGTTGTAGGCAAATTCTACCAATGGTAGGTAGTCTTCCCATTTCCT
>ML779578.1:1077113-1092502 GCA_009831015.1 Picea engelmannii | reverse complement strand
CACCTCCCAACTGATCGAATAGATCATCGATCCTGGGCAAGGGGTATTTGTTCTTTATAGTTACTTTATTAAGTTGTCGGTAATCTATACACAGTCTAAGGGTGCCATCCTTCTTTTTCACAAACAGGACTGGTGCTCCCCACGGGGAAACGTTGGGTCGAATGTGACCCTTATCCATCATTTCTTTCAATTGTAGCTTGAGTTCTACTAACTCAGGTGTGCTCATTCGGTAAGGTGTCCTAAACAACGACACCGCTCCTGGTGCAAGTTCTATTGAGAATTCAATGTCTCGTCTCGGGGGTAGACCCAGTATCTCCTCTGGAAACACATCTCGATATTCTCTCAGGATAGGGTGATCATCAGGGCTTGGATCTGCACCTTCGGTTGTTTTCAACACCTGTATTGCATATAGGGGACATCCCTTCCGGCAATACTTCCTCATTTGCAATGCTGATATTTGTCTCACCGAGACCGGTTTTCAGATCCCTGGAAGGGTTACCCTTTTTCCTTCTTCGTTCACACACTCTAAGGTTTTATAGTAACAGTCCAGTTTGGCTTTATGGGCGGCCAACCAATCCATACCAATCAACAGATCGTATGATCCCAAGGGTAATACATTAAGGGTTGCTTGGGTGGGGAACCCACCCAACACTAATTGGTAGGCTGGTATGGACTCTACCACCTTTCTTTTGGTGTCAGTGGCTAACTGTACTAACCATGGCTTATTTTGTTTTTGTGGCTGTAGATTACACTTATAAACAACTTTAGGGGATATATAACTCAAATTTGAACCAGGGTCAATCAAAACAGATACCAGATGGTTCAAGATCATACCTTCTATTTCCACCACTGAAGCTTGGTGGTCAGCTTGGTTATTATCCAAGGCTGCATAGATCTGCGACACACTCCTTGCCACATCATTGACCGTGGTAGTTTCCTGCACGTTATAAATTTTTCGACTGTTCTGTTGTCGGAGTGGACAGTCTCTCTGGAGATGCTCTCCTCTGCAATCCTAACATTCCAAAGGTTTTATCTTTGGGTTATCAGTCCTTACTGGTATAGGTCCAGAATTTTTATTTCTGTCCGCCGGGGGAAAGTTCTGCTGGAGCACACTCCAGGTTGGAAAGTTCATTCTGTGGTTCTTCTTGTAGTTTTTCAATCCCGAGGATTTGCTCCCTTTCTTCTGAAATTTTGAGCCACTCTTTTGCTTCCAGTCTCTACGAGACTCTTCCCGATGTCCATATTGTTCATGACAATATGTTGCCTTTCTTATAGTGTCTTCTAGGGTCTTTGGCTCGTCAAATTCAATTCGGTTCCGGTATTCCTTGGGTAGCCCACTGATGAAGCGTTGTGCCTTCACCTTCTCTGCCTTGATGTAGGGTACATATCTCAGTAAGTCGAGGAATTTGTTGACATACTCCTCCATAGTAAGTTGTCCCAATTTGAGTTCATAGAACTCTTTAGCCTTCTCGTCGAAATACCTTTCCGACAAATACTTCTTCCAGAAGTACTTCTCGAACCGTTTCCAAGACAGGTCTTCCTCGCGGACCCCTTTCATATTCTTAAGGTCTTCCCACCAAATGGAATCCTTTCCGTTCAAGTTGAAAGCAGCCACTCGGGCCTTCAGGTTCTCTGAGAAATCATGGACTCTGAAATATTTCTTCAGTCCAAGTAGCCAAGCCTCAGCTTCCTCTCCCTTCTTTATCTCGCCATCGAAGGAGGGAGGTTTGGCCTTTTTGAATTCCTCAAATTTATGACTCTTAGAAGTCTTTTGCTTCTTCTGTTTCTTTTGAGAATAGGAACTGGTCCTGCTGCTGGAAGAGCCTTCTGAATCGCCAACTTCCTTCTCAGTGGAATCGTCTGGCACTGGTCCTTTACCTATGGGGTGGACCTTTCTGGATGTGCTTCTCTTAGTGTGACCACTGACACGACCACGATTCTGCATCTCAGGTTCATGCTGCATTTGTCTCTATAGGTCGGATAGGATCTGCAGTAGAACTGCATTAATTTCGGTTTGCTTTTCTTGTTCTTTCATCATCCTTTCATTATCGGCCTTGCAGCTTTGCAATTCGACCATGAGACTCCTCACAGTCTCCGCTAGGTCTGGAGGGGTTCCTATTGCTCTTCTCTCATCAGACTCTTCGTCTCTGTTGTGGGAGCCATCTCCCACCTCTTGGTGAGTCACCATACTCTGCGTTTGTAAATTCCCGCGGTTGATCGTCCGCTTGAGTGAAAAGACAAATGTTGGCTGTTAGTCAAGAGTTAAATTCATTTCTTATAAATTGCACATAATTTCATAACTTCTTTCATTTGCATACACAGTTGGGTTCTCATTTTCCAAGTTTTTAATCCTGGATAAGAGAGTTAAGTCAGGGGATTACTCCTCATAGGAGTGTTTCAAACAAGGTTTATGCGCGACTCGTGCATGAGCCCAATCAGGCTGAGTGTTGTAACCATGCTCTCATACCACTTTGTAACGTACCCACTATCATAAATCAAAATTTTTGGGTTAATGTCTCCCAAATGAGAAATCTCCAGAGACTTGCACTAGCGAAATGCCAATCCCCAGTTCAATATCAGGGTTCGGGGTTTCAAACTTTCCACTGTCGAGAGTCCCTGTCCTCTCGGATCCACGATCACCGATGGGACAAATTTCCGATGCGCCCCTTTCTCACCAGCCTCTTCTAGCATACTACTGGTCCACGTGACCTACACTCATATGACCACCGTCATATGATTTTGTCGGGGTTTCTTCTATCGGGGTTTTGACACCCACGATGTTTTGGCAACTTAAATCACCGATCTCCGATCCCCGAATTTCTCCTTTGATGCCTCAACCCCACTTGGATAAGCCTTTGGCCCACATGACCGACTCCTATATGACCACAACAACAACTTCTCATCGGGGTTTTGGGGTTTGCGGTACCGAGGTGCACATGTACCCGGAATTCCCGATCCTCCGGTCCCCGATGTGCTTCAGCCCTCTAAGCTAAGCCCTGGCCAATGTGACCATTGATTCTGGGACCGTAGTCCTACCTCTCGTCGGGGCTATGGGGTTTCCAATGTCATAAAACACTTACCCCTAAGTTTCCCAATCTCTCGAACACCGAATCACCTTCAAGCCGACAACTGGCTCCCACTACGGCTCTTCCCTCAGCTTTCGCTATTCAGACAGCTGTTCCCCCCTGATCGGGGTTTCGCAGATCGCGATTTAAAAGTGCATAATTCACTTGTCACTAGGATCCCCGATATCCCGATGAACTCTAAACGCCGATAAATTGACTCCTTGTCGGGATTTTCTCCGATGGCGCGGGTCTCTACCACATGTCCTCTAAAATTAACCGTCCCGATTTCCTCCGGGGTTCAGGACTTGAAAAGTCTCGAGTTCCTTGTCCTCAGGAACTCCGATATGCTGATTCTCGACTCTTCCCGGAGGTCTGACACCTATCCACCACTGTGACCCACCCTCCTGTGACAAATCGGGAGATCACGAATTAGGATATCACGATTCCCGTTGCACTAGTTCACGGAACTCTCCAAGTCTCGATCCCCGATATGGGTGACACCTGTCCTCCACTACAACCCTATTACAGTGGGGCCATCACGTTTCGGAGTCTCGCGACTTCTCTGGCGCTAATTCTCTCGTCACCGAGAACCCTGATATACCGATTCCCGATGCACGTGAGAACTTATTCCTCCACGTCACCACTTTCCCGTCGCTATATTGGATATCGCGAAATCGCGATTCCTAATGCAACAATTCCTTTGTCATTGGAAACCCCGAAATGTCGAACCCCGACTCCTAGGGATCCTATGACACGTGTCCCTGCAGATGGATGGTTTAAAACTCCCGTCGGGATATCGCGGATCACGATTCCAACATGCGAGAGTTCTATGTCTTCGAAAACCCCGATTCTCCGATTCACGACTCCCTCGGATCTTCCGACATGTGTCCCTGCTGATATCAACGGCCAGGATCCCTTCTCGGGATTTCGTGACCTACAAGGTCTCGATTTTCTTGACCTTCAAACCCCGATGACTTTGATATCTCGATGACTCTTCCGGGACTCCTCGTCTGCATGCTAGGACTTAAACCCTGCGCAACTTTCCCGAGATCTAACGACTAACGGGATTTCACAATCTTCCTCTGCGAATCCTGACCGTTGATTTCTCCTCCTATCCATGAGGACTTACCCTCCGCGTAACTTTCGCATATCCAACGACTGTCGGGATCTCTGCTCAGATCTAACGGTCTAGATCTGTTTTCTTCTGTGCACACTCCGGAGGCTAGACTCCGAGTATCTTAACTCGATCCAACGGCTCAGATTGTCCCATCGTGTGCACCTTCCACCACTTCGTGGATGTGGGAAGTTCATTGGTTCAAATGTTCTTTTGGGTCTTGGGATCTACGATCCCGATTTCTCGTTGCTCACGATGATCTAATGGTCGTGAATGACTATGGGTCCTCCGACGATATCTCATCCATCGACTCGTTACATCTCACAATACTACTATCTCGGAACCTTAAGAGGTTCGTTCCTCCTCATATAGGGTTAATAAGACCTGCATGATCAAGTCCCTGTTCTGGGTTCTTGGTGAACTTTTCTAAGGACGGAATCTCTGTGAAGGGATCCCTACCGGGGCATTTTCGGAAGCAGATAAGGGGAAAAAAACTTCCCGAGAACGACTGGGCATGATTAGAATCTGTCTATCAACGTAAGTCATGCATGGCTTCCTCTATTACAAGCATATGCCCATTAAATATTAAAAAAACACCACAAAGACATTCTTACACTAAAATCCTTCAGAATTTCACAGTGCTGTGAGTATATGTATATCAGTATATGAAATTTCAAGATGTAATACATAAAATACTTATCAGAGATAACACCAGAAGTGGGTGCACTGCTGGGAGAAGTGCTCATTTCCACCCAACCGTAGGCTCAACGACTCCCAAAGGATTTACAACTACCCACCCCTGAGCTGAGACCACGATGCTCTGAGACTGTGTCTCTCTGTCTGCCAGTGACCAAGAGCGAAGGTTTCAATCCTTCCTCTCTGTTATCACTCACTCTGCGTAAAAATTGTCAGCGTTCCCCTCGCGTCTGCTCCCTCAATCGCTTCTGCCATACGCCTTATCCTCTCGCGAGGTTGTGTGTGGCACAATTACCCTCGCGCTGGTCAGTCATGATGGCTCTACGGACCGACGTTTCACCTCCCCAGCCCTCATCAAGCCATCAACCTACCAACCTGCAAGGCATTAAATTTCAGGGCCAGGGAGCCGCTTTTGGTTCTTCGGGCTAGTGGAGTCCAAATACGGTATTCATTCAGGGTGGAAGTTAACGCCACCTTTTCAGGAGCCTTCCACTACCATCGTGGTTTCTTTTCTGCACATCCCCTCTCAGCAGTCCTGCAATAAATTCAAAATATTATTCACATTCATTGACCTCTTCCTATAGGTCCATTTATATCACATATTCACACTTATGAGCTTGCCATAGTCCTTGGCCAGTCCAGTTATATTTACAATCTGGGGGAAACAGGGTGTTACATCTACAAAACCCCCTATTTTAGGAGAAATGATTTCCTGGAGAATAGGCTTAAGTATGTTATCAATGATTTTAGGAATAATTTTGTAAATTACATTGCATAAAGAGATACATTTGAAATTATTTGCAGATTTTTCTTCCTTTTCTTTAGGAATTAGGGCCACAAAGGTGGCATTGAAAGCTTGCAAAAGTATTTTTGAAGTCCTAGATTCTTCTACTACTTCCTAGAGGTATTTACCTATGATTCTCCAACAATATCGAAAGAAGTATGTTGTGAAGCCATCAGGCCCCAAAGCCTTCACTTGAGGAATTTCTTTCACTATCACTTCAACTTCGGCCAAGGTCACACTTCTCATAAGTTTTTGTTGTCTTCCTAAGAGAAAAGTTTTGGAATAGCTCCTTTAATAGAAGAGAAGTCTCCCTTCTATCCAGATATGGATATGAGAGCAGGTTACTACAATAGTTGATCATAGTCTTTTCAATTTATTCATGTTTTTCTACAATTGTGCCTTCTTCTGTCTTTAGGGAATGAATACAATTTTGGTTCCTTCGTTTCAATAGGGAATTATGGAAAAACAAATCTCGTTCCCCTCTTTAATCCAATGGACTCAGAATTTCGGTTGGAACAATATTTACTCTTGTTTATCTCTTTCATCCAACTCCATTTGAAGTTGGATCTGCTGGTTCTAGAGCTCCAAAGACAAACCAACCTGGATAATTTGGCCTTGCACCTGTTCCATCTTTGCTTCCTATGATATTTTTTCTTTTTGGATGTTTCCAAAGACCTCTTTATTCCATTTATTGAGGAAAGATTTTAATG
Source organism: Picea engelmannii (assembly GCA_009831015.1). Lineage (NCBI taxonomy): Eukaryota > Viridiplantae > Streptophyta > Pinopsida > Pinales > Pinaceae > Picea > Picea engelmannii. The sequence goes on along the minus strand of ML779578.1, from coordinate 1,086,133 downwards.
TTTCAATTTCTGTTAGAACTAGTACATCTTTGTACCATAAATAATTTGGACCTCCAACCACCACTCATAAATTTTCTGCATAAACTCTGGGTGAAATATGTACCTCAACCTCATATGGAGCCATGATGATTTTTTGAGTTGTTATATTCTTTGCATTGAAAGTTGAGGTGGATCAAATGACATTATAATTCAAAGGTAGAGTTGGTTCAACTGGGTAAAGATGAAGTTGAGGTGGATCAATATCAAGTCGAAGGTCGAAGTTAGTCAACCAGGTAAATTCGAATTCGAAGGTCGAGGTGGTTCGACATGGTAAATACAACGACAACAAGTCAAAGAGGTCAACTGACAAGAGTTCTACAAGTGGGCATGTGGAAACTGACTGAAGACTGAATGATGTCCAACTGGTAGTCGATAGGTAATACAACTTAGTAGTTGACTGTAACAAAATCCCAAGATTCATGGGATTTGTAGCCAATGATTTGCATGGATCTGTAACCATTTTTGGATGCCATTTTCTTTAGGGTTTTTCATGTTGTAAAGACTATAAAGAAGGTGTGTTGTAAGGCCACAAATGCGAATCTTGAATATTTAGATGATGAATTGATAATCTCCAAGAGTCTATAACTTAGAGGTTGTTGGCCATGTAGATGTAAGTCAAATTGGCTACAGGGTTGTTCTTGTGTAAGAAAGAGGGTATGATGTCGATTTTGTCTTATGGGTGGACCAAGGTTAGACATGTAACCTTTTATTTTGAATGATTAATACAACAAGGAGCAGAACACTCAAGGAATGTTGATTTTTCTGGTTTGTCTTTCCAGGGTAAAATCTTTGTGTACTGTGTGCTTACTGTGTCATTTACTTTCTTAATTAAATATTTCTTCCTCTCTTATCCTAGGTTTAGTGTGGAAGTGTGTCTCATTTCCTAACATGTGGTGTTAGATCTTGTCTTAACAGTCTTGGATCTGAGCTAAACCCTAGGTATAGTAAAATTCGTAAGTTAGAAATCTTTAAAGATTTTGTTAAAAGAATGGTGAGCAGTTTGAGAATAGAGATTGAAAAATTCAATGGCTAGAATTTTGAGCTTTGGAAGCTTAAAATTTAAGATCTCCTTGTACATCGAGAACAATGGACAATAGTCTGTCTAGGTACCATGCTGGTAGGTATGTGAACGAAAGAATGGGAGAAACTCGAAATAAGAGAAAGGAGAAGGATTCGACTTTATCTTGCATATTCAGTGTTGTTGAATGTCTCAAGTGAAGATTCAGCCAAGAAACTATGGGACAAGTTGGGAATCTTGTACCAGTCGAAATCCCTAGTAAACAAGATGTTTCTTAGAAATAAATTTTATCTTCTGAGAATGAGTGATGGAAGTTCGATGACTAAGCATTTAAATGCGTTTAATACCATTATAATCCAATTATCTTCTATGGATATTAAAATCACTAAGGAGGAGAAGTGTATTATCATATTATGATCTTTTCCATATTTATAGGATAACTTAGTCATGGCTATAGGGAGTAATGCAACCACATTAGCGCTAGAATACATGGTTGAATCTCTACTTTCAGAAGAAATGAGAAGGAAGAACATGGAAGGATCAACCAAATATGCTTTAGTGGTGAGAGGTCAATCGGTTGACAGAGATAAAGGAAAATTCTCTGGTAGAAAGTATAATTTGAATGGTAGATCCAAATCCCCAATTCATTCGATAAGAAGATGTTGTAAATTTGGTAAATTTTGGCATTACAAAAGGGACTACAAGTCGAAGGCGATGGAAGTCAGTACAGGATCCAACGAGAAGCAATCGACTGAGAGAAAGATGACTCTAGATGAGGGAGGCAAAGTGTACATGGTGTCAACCAATACACATTTGAATCAAGATGTTTCCTTGATCTACTCAGGATAATCCTATCATATGACACTACATAGAGAATGGTTATGCGAGTATGAACAATATGAAGGAGTAGAAGTGTTCTTGGGGTTCGAATCGAAAACCATAATTGTTGGATGGGGAAGAGTTTGATTGATACTACATGATGGGAGGAGTAGAACCCTTCTAGGTGTGCCACACAGTCTGTCTTTGGAAAGAAACCTGATATCTATCAGCAAGATTAGTGATGCTTTATTGCACACTCTATTTCATAAGGATTCATGCAAGAGGTTCAGAGGTGTGATGGTATTAATGAAAGGAGTTCAGATTGGAACCCTATACAAGTTGCTAGGAAGTGTCGACTCGACTGGATGCAAAAACATTTTTGTTCCTGAAGTTGACTCGACTCGAGATGAGTCGATTCAAACCGACTTGAAAAGTCATCATAAATTATACCCAACCATGCTATGGCATGAGAGGATGGGACACAATGGAGAAAAAGGACTTCGAGCTATGCACAATAAAGGTATGGTTGAAGACCTTCTTGAGTGTAATTTAGAATTCAACTTTTGTGAATATTGTATATATGGAAAAAAAAGTCATGTGAGGTTCTCATCTAGAGAGAAAAGGGAAAATGGGATTCTAGAGTTCGTTCATAGTGATGTGATTCTCCATGTTACAGTGCCTTCACTTGGTTGATCCTTGTATTATGTCTCCTTCACATATGATTTTTCCAAGAAGACATGGATATATTTTGTGAGTAAGAAATCAGAGGTTTTTGAGAAATTCAAAGAGTTTAAATATCTTGTAGAAAACCATATAGATAAGAATATTAAGGTGCCAAGAACTAACAATGGTGGTGAATTCTGTAGAAAATAATTTGATCAATTCTTTAAGGAGTGTGGGATAGCACGCCAAAATACCACACCATATACCCCACAACAAAATGGAGGTTTTGAGAGAATCAATAGAACATTGATGGACAAGGCAATGAGCATGCTCAATGGTGTTGGGCTTGCACAGGAATTCTGGGTGGAGGCATTTGACACTGAAAAATATCTATTGAATATGTCTCATTTTTTGGAACTAGTCGACACGACTCCGAATGAGGTATGGTCAGGTAAGAATCCTTCGGTTTCACATCTCCAAGTATTTGGTTGTGATGAATTTTTGCATGTTCCAAAGGAAAAGATGAGAAAGTTTGAAAAGAAGGACTTCAAATGTATTTTCATTGGATACAAAGAAGGAATGAAAGGATATAAGTTGGATCCTACATCAAGGAAAAAATGTACATTCGATATGTGGTCTTTAGAGAAGTCAAAAGTAAGACCAAACGTAAGGAAATTTTTCAAACCGAGAATAATCCTGAGACAGTGCGGCTTGAACTAAGGAACGAAGAAGATGATTTAGATGAGTCAAATAAATCAGAGAAAGAGGAGGAACCACTGACTCTGGTTGTAATAAGGTTAGAAAGAGTAAGGAAACTAGTTTAAAGGTATAGTCTCCATGACTTTCATTCCACATTCATGTTAATTTCCACCAACGATGAGCCCAAGTTGATCGGGGAGGCAGTTGGCTCAGCAGAGGGAAAACTCTGGAAGGACGCCATGGTTGAATATATGGAATCCTTGCACAAGAATGATAAATGGGATTTTGTCAAGTTTCCTAGTGGAAGAAAGCCTATCGGTAGCAAATGGGTATTCAATAAGAAGATGATTGTAGTAGGTCAAGTCGATAAATTCAAAGCTCGACTGGTAGCTAAAGGATATTCCCAAGTCGAAGGAGTCGACTTCGATGAGATTGTTTCCCCTGTTACAAAATTAAATTCCATTCAAGTACTAATGTCTTTGGCTACAACATTTGATCTACAAATAGAATAGATGGATGTGAAGACAATGTTCCTACATGGGGATCTAGAAGAGTAAATCTACTGAAATAGCCTAAAGGATTTATAGTAAAGGGCAAGAAAGATTTGGTGTGAAAACTGAAAAGATCCCTTTATGGTCTAAAGCAATCACCTAGGATGTGGTACCAAAATTTCGACACATACATCCTTAGTTTGGGATTTGTGAGATGCAATGTTGATCACTACATATATTCCAAAGAAGAAGGTGGGTGTTTCATATATGCATCTTTGTATGTCAATGACATGTTGTTGATTGGAAAAAACATGGACACAATAAAGGAGGTGAACAAGTAGCTATCCTCCAAGTTCAACATGAAGGATCTTGGTGTAGCTAAATTCATTTTGGGAATGGAGATTAAGAGAGATAAAGCAGCTAGAAAGATCTGGTTGAATTAGAAGAAGTAGATTGAATTTTTTTTGAAACATTTCAACATGCAGGATGGAAACTCGATGAAGGTGCCAATTCTTGTGGGAGCAAGGCTAACTGTTGAATAGTGTCCAAAGACACAAGAATAAATAGAGGACATGGAAAGTGTTCCCTATGCAAGGTTTGTGGGTAGTATAATGTATCTTATGGTTTGCACTCGACTAGACATTTCCCATGCAGTGGGAGTGTTGAGAAGATACATGTCGACACTTGGGAAGGAGCACTGGACAATTGTCAAGAGAGTATTCATCTATTTGTGTGGCACATAAAATTATGCTATATGCTACCAAGGAAAATATAGAGGTGACAGTGAATTAAATGTACATGGATTTGTCAACATCGACTGGGCTAGAGATCTGGATCAACAAAAGTTGACCCGTGGATATGTGTTCAAAATGTTCGGTGGAGCAATCAGCTAGATAAGTAAGAAACATTTGGTTGTATCCTTGTCAACAACAAAAGATGAATGCATGGAAGCCACTCATGGAAGAAAAGAAGCAGTATGGCTACAAAGGATGTGTTCAAGAATTAGGTTTGAGAAAAGAGCTATGAAGATAAGTTGTGACATTCCAAGCGCAATATTTTTGGAAAAGAACCAGACTTATCATTCACAGACTAAGCACATTGCTGTACAATACCATTTTGTGAGAGACATGGTGGAAAGAAAAAAGGTGTTGTTGGAGAAAGTAGACATGTTGGAAAACATAGCAGAGTTGTTGACCAAGTCTATGATTGTTTTGAAGTTTTCTTGGTGTAGAGAGGCAATGGGCATTGTTGCCCTGGATCTGTGAACGCAATTTCAAAGGTCTCTTAGTTTCATAAAAGAAGAAAACAAGTGGGAGAATGTTGGGTTATATTCTTTGTAGTGAAAGTACAGGTGGATTGACTAACAGTCGAATTCGAAGATCGAGGTGGTTCAATTGGGTAAAGATGAAGTAGATGTGGATCAATAGCAAGTCGAAGGTCAAGGTTATTTGACTGGGTAAGTTCAAATTTGAAGGTTGAGGTCGTTCGACATGGTAAATAATTCGACAACAAGTTGAAGGGGTCAATCGACAAGAGGCCAACAGTTAGGAATGTGGAAACCGATTGAAGACCGAATGAAGGTAGACTAGTATTCAATGGGTAATACGACTTGGTAGTTGACTGTAACATAATCCATAGATTCACGATATTTGTAGCCAGTGATCTCCATGGATCTGTAACTGTTTTTGAGCACCATTTTCTTTAGGGTTTTTTTTCTGCTATAAATCCTATAAAGAAGGAGTTTTGTAAGGTCATAAAGGATAATATTGAATCTTTATATGATGAATGGCTAATCACCAAGGGTCTATAATTTAGAGGTTGTTGGTCATGCAGATGTAAGCCAAATTGGTTACATGGTTGTTCTTGCGTAAGAAAGAGGGTGTGATGTCGATTGTGTCTTAGGTGTGGACCAAGGTTATACATGTAACCTTTTATTATGAATTAATAGGACAACAATGAGCATAACTCTCAAGGAATGTTGGTTTTCTCTGTTTGGGTTTCTAGGGTAAAATATCTGTGTACTGTGTGCTTGTTGTGTCATTTACTTTCTTGATTAAATATTTCTTCCTCTCTTCTGCTAGGTTTAGCATGGAAGTGTGTCTCATTTCCTAACATGACTTAAATAAATATAGTCCTTCATCAAATAGTTCATTCATGCCCTCGAAGCAGGTAAAAATCACTGTAAATAACCTTTGGACCCTAGTTTTAGGCTTATGTAACCTTTGAATTTCCAACTTGACTTTATCCATGCCATCAACATTTTTTTCTAGGTCCAAATCCCCATGAATTTTCCAATGACTGTGTGGTACTTCATATATTGAATATAGTCTCCCACAAAAGTAAGGTAAGCTCGTACCTCAGGTTCTCCACCATTTTTTCCAAGCACCCATTTTGGATTTTCTTGTCAGTTTTATTTCTCATACCTACTCCTATTGTAGGTTGGTCAGATCTAGGTATGTTATTAATTGTCCCTTCCCTAAAGGCCTCATTTGGTGAATTGTTTCTGCCTCCTTCCATCACATCTTTAAACAAAATCGTGTTCTCTTGTATTTTAGCTTCTTCGATTGTTGCAACCAAAACCTCGGCCACCATTACTACCCTAACACACATAACCAACTCCTTACCCTACATAAACTCCTTGAAGACCTAACCACCTCCTTCTGAACTCTCCATCTCCCCTCTCTCAAAACATAATCATTCTAAGTTGTCACGTTAAGTGTACTACATAAATCCAATCATGAGTGATAGTATGTTGAAACCAATGGATTTATCACATTCTTAGGAATACCTTAAAAAGGAAATGGATGAAAAATATGAAAATATGGAAAAGAGGATGAATGAAATTTGGGAACATGTGGAAAAGAGGATGAATGAAAATTAGGAACATATGTAAAATAGGATGAATGAAAATTGATAACATATGGAAAAGAAGATGGAAGAATTGAAAAATTCCATATATTACATGTTATTAAACACCCTAGATGAAATATTCCCTAAAGGAGATAACAATATGGATGGAAATCATGAAAATAAGGACAACAAGGTCGTTAAGGCTCAATCACATATAGGGAGTATTTCGTCACTTTTGGAGAGCACAAATTCTAAATCTCAAAAGCATGACCATTCATTACTCCAAGATGCACATCATCAAGGCTTCAAGTTAGCACCAAGGAACTACTTCATTTTCAAGATCGATATGAGGAATTTTTATGGTAAACATCATATAACATGGATATTCTAGATGGAGCAATACTTTGATCTACACCAAGCTCTAAGATTACAAAAAGTATTGTTGACAAGTCCAAATGGCCTATCAAGTAGGTAAGGGAGAATGCCCGATGGTAGGTCCCAATTAGACTTACTGTAATTTGGTGTAGCATTTCCAACCAGTATGTGGGATTGGTTGCAAGAACAAAAAGGGGAAAGACAATGAACTATCCCAAAAATAATCCTAATTAACTCTAAATCTATTCTAAACTAAAAGAAAACTAATCTAACCTAAATCATTATAACCTATACTACAGGAGAAAAACTAATTGAATGAGTACAATGAGAGATAATATCATTAGAACCAGAAATAATTCATGTATGTGAATGATAAGTAATAACAAAAATGTTATAGATACATAAACAATAAGTTGTACAAATATTTCATAACATTATTTCTATACTCATAAGGAAACATGTGGCACCGTGAGAATTTAGAATAAAGTGAAGAAATAGTTCATACAACAAGATTTTATATTACTCCCCAAGCAGAAGAAAAATGCACAAAGAAAAGTCTCATATACATCTACCAAAATCACAATATCCTAGAAATCCTCTTGTTCTTTATTCATTCAAAATTAATAGTACCATCTCTAATTTAGAAATGGAAAAAGTTTTCTTTGACATTCAATGATCTCTCTTTTATAAGACAAGAGAGACTCTTCATCTCTTGTGACTTTTCACTTCATTTTCCCTTTGTTTTGTTTTTTTTACATTTCGAATTTCTTTTATAATTTCAAAAATGAATATGTGGGAGTTACAAACAGAAGATGAAGATACTCCTCGATGGTTATTTTTTCTCTAAGGTAGTTTACAAATTATATTCATTAAAAAATATTATTAACTATGCACATTGGCATCATCTTATGTTCCTTGTTAGGTAGCTAGAGAGGTAGTGGGGGAGCTAGAGGGCCCATAGTGATAATAGTGGAGGCCATTCAATGTAAGGTGCACTAGGTCCACTATAGTATTAAATAAGGCCCACTATGGTAGTTAGATATAATAAATGTAAAAGGACTTCTTAGAAGGTCCCTGTTAAGCCCTAATATTGGCTCATTACCACTTAATTGGGGCATATTAGATTAGTAATGTTATTTTATTTATGTCGGCTTTAGTCCATTAGTTGTGATTTATATTAGTAATGTTATTTTAATTATGTCGGTTTTAGGCCATTAAAACCTCCTATTCTCCTATATATACCAAGGAGACATTTTCATTTTGAATCATCTTGTACTTGAACATTTAAGTGGGGTAAAATGAGGTTTCCCCCTTGAAGAGGCTTATTATATGATATTATCTCTTTTTCAAGGCGTTGAGTACTTTTCTTGAGGTTTTTCTATGCTATATTGATGTTTGGTTCTTAACATATGGTATCAGAGCTCAAGGTCTTGGGGTTTCGCTGCTACATCTGAGACACCGTGGAATTTTTGCTATAACTTTTTTTCTACAATGTTTCAGAAGGAACGGCTTGGAGGGTATTTAGAGGACATATCAAGGTACGTTGGGTTCAAAATTTAGCTCCTGAGGCCTTATACTTTCGGATATATAGCCTCTACAAGATAGGGTTCTGGAATCATCTTGAAATGAGTCTTTTCCACATTTTCTCTATACAAAAATTTATGTAATGTTTCAGACCCTGAACTCCAGGGGCCATTTACAGAAATTAGTTTTTTATCTGTGGTAAAAATTTCAGCTTCTGGGTCTTCTTAAATTTGTAGATACACCTTATGTAAGATAGGGTATCTGACTAGTCCTATTGGCTAGTCTCAAGAAGGTGTTCCAGGTAAAAAAAGCATAACTTCTTGCTGGAGTATCCAAATTGAGTGGGACTGATTGCATTGGATCGTGGACAGTCTGTAGTACTTTGGGTGTGAGTTTCATAATTTGATATCAATTATTGTGTGCGGGGCACACTATACAAGTGAGATCTCCTGGAAAGGCCAAAAATCAGCAAGTTGTGGGGAAGTTATCGTAAATTCCACTTGGCACATCCAATTTTGATCAGACCTATGGAATTAAAGAGA
>ML779578.1:1035520-1064309 GCA_009831015.1 Picea engelmannii | reverse complement strand
TGCACTATCCAATCTTAAGGAAGCAAGCTGAATCTTAGTTTCATCATCTTGAATTTTTTGTATCCTACAATACACCTCAATCTGACGAATCCAATTATCTAATTTCTCAGCATTTACCTCTCCATTGTACATTGGCAATTCGAATTTAATATGAATCTTTAAAAAAGGAATTTGTGAAGGAATTTTACCATGTTCTTTTGGAGAATTTGGAAGAGGTCTTGAACTGGTAGAAGAAGAAGAAGAAGATGGAGGTGAGGGTGGTGGAGAAGCACCATTTCCTCCATTTCCATTTGGAGTTTTATCACCACTGTCTCCCTTGTGATTTAAAGGGTTGGAGCCTTCACCTTGCAACCTTGTATTACTTTCCATCAAGAGTTTCATCATTTCTCTCATTTACATGACAACCTTTCTGAGATCTTCATCTTCTGTAGGAATATGTTCATGACTCTCTTCATGAGCCATACTTGGTGAATGCCTCCTTGAAACTTGCGGTGATGATATAATCTTCCTTCTCGAAGGATGTGAACTTGGCTCTACAAGTTGACCTTATCCTCTTGTGAGTTTCAGCCTTGTGAGCATCAGAAAACAAAACACTTGGAAATAATCAAGTTTTCAAAAACCTATGCTCTGATACCAACTTGATCTAAAAATGAAGAAGACTTGTATTCTTGAAATTATTTGCAAGATTTAATTCATGTGTTAAAATGAAAATGGATCAATTTTTCAACACAACTTTTTATAGAAATTACTCATTCAAGATGCATATAAACAACAACAATAAACAGTGAACAGAAAACACATAACACAACAAATGATAAAGGAGTTGACCCATCTCTTGGGCTACATCTCTTGGTCCAGCTTCCAATGGATCTTTTGTATTATTTGCTCAAAGTGCTCAAATATGTGCTTTAAAATGCTCAAAATTCCAAATATATGGTTCCAATGGCTTCAGAACGTCCAAAAACCCCTAGCTGGGATTTTTCGGCACCTCGTTTGGCCAAAATTTGAAGAAGATAGGCTTCCTGGAAGTTCCCCTTCAAACTTGTTGTCTATGGATCGCCAAAATGCACCCTTGTTGTCTCAACCTAGCCCCCACACACGTTTATGTGGAAAAACCCAACACCAGGCACAACCGTACAACCAGTGCAAAATGTAGGACGATTACACGCCGGCCCCTAACTGTCTAAGATCGTGGGCATATGAAGCGCCACACGACTGCACGCAAATATATAAAGGGCCAAAGTTTTAAACAGTCAGAAAAGGCGCGCCCGTGGTCACATCGGATATGCATAAGACCAGGGCTCATATGAAAATGGATATATAATAAATTGTTGGAGGGCGCGCATATGGTAACGGTGGTTACATTGTATACACACAGGACCGGGGGCCAAGGCTAAGCCCCGACCCGGTCTGCGCCCCAACATACAATATATTTTAATTTAAATATAATGTTTGCCATATATATTATAAGAACCAAACGGTGGCGCACCGGTTGGGCGGCCCTTCCCAAAGTGTTACCCCTGCCCGAAGTTCGCGGGGTCGAATCCAGCCAACAACATAATTTTAAACCAATGCCAGGGTGACACGTCGTGGCCACTGAGTGGGCCACATGTCAGCATTTCATTTTCCATCAATGACACATGTCAAATTCCAACTCGTCCAAAATCCTACCAGCCAACACCTGCCATGTGTCGTACGGCCCTACCACATGTCGTATGGCCTGCCACGTCAGCATCTGTACGGACTGTACAGTCAACACATTTTTTTTTGCCTATTTGTCGTTTTGAACAGAATGCGATATCTCTCTCATCTGACGTCTGTTTGAACCCAAATGAGTTGCGTTGGGTTCATTACGACGAGGCCTATGCTCCTGTTGGATTTGAAGCGATTCCGAGCACTTTGAATTTTGAGCAAAATTTGATCCCCTGGATCAGTGAAAGGTGAATCTGATAGTTATGGGGGCTTCAGACCTCAAGGAAACTGTAAGCCAAGGTAGGTTGCTTCCTGATAGGGGAATCCTTATAAGGATCAAGTTCAAGGTTATGGATAAGGATCAAGGGATTCCCCCACTTCCATCTGATCAAGGTTGGAGAAGTCACGTAAATGAAGTGGCCCTGCGAATCTAGTCCTGTAAAACAGAAAAATGAGATCAGTGATGTGATTAAAATGAGACTTGTTAATACACCATAAATATTATATTCCTTTCCTTCAAGAATATTTATAAATAAGCGTTGGGTTTCTTCAATGATAATCATGGGTGGTTGTATATAAGTGTCTTGATACTGCATGTGTCAAGTCTTAACTCAAAAGAAGGATTATTTATTTTGCAATTCAGACTTAGAGTCCCAAATATAAGATTAGGATCAACATGTGAAAGCATAAAGATGAAGACATAAAACACAACATGGAAGTAGGAAAATGCATAGTTTGAGTTATCCATTCAGAAAATATTCAATAACAAACTCATTCAAGACAACCATCAATTAAGATCAAAGCCCCAACTCCCTCAAGGTATACAAGGAATTAACATTAGGCTCAAGCAGTAGAGGATTAAGCAATAGGATTGGAATTTTAGTTGGGGACCCCTTTCCTTTTCCTTGTAAAAGAAAAAGTAAAGGGGGGTTATTGTGGCCTCAATAAGTACCCATTGCATCCTTATATTTAGAAAATGATAAATTTGTTTGGAATCAATGGATTTTTGAAAGAAAAAATAATTATATTATCTCTTGGTCCATTTGTATGTATGAATCGATATCACATTATGGGGATATTAAGAGCAATACATTCTTTAGTCAATTGATATATATTTGGAAAAAAGGTCTTATTAAAAAAAACATTCAACAATTCCAAAAGATTAGTCTCAGGATAAAGAACATTTCTGAGGATAATTTGTTAGATCTCTTTACGGGAAATCTAAAGGAGAACATTCAACATGAGGTATGTCTCTTCTGACCTAAATCCCTAGATCAAGATTTCAGTATGGAAAGGAAAGTAGAAAATAAAATATGGCTACTAGAAGGGTGGTCTCTAATAGATATAGAGAGAACTATGTTCCCTCTCCTAACCTCAATCAATTGACAAGGTTGACACCTCAAAAAATGGATGAAATAAGAGAAAAGCGACTATGTTTCAATTGTGACAATAAGTACAGTAAGGGGTATAAATGCGGTGAGAACAAATTATTCTACATAGACCATGAAGAGGAACAAGATCAAGAATTGGAACCATCACAATATATAGATATAGAAGATACTACTCCAGTGATATCTTATCATGCATTGGCAAACATCAGTACTCTAAAAACCCTAAATATACAATAAAAAAGAAATAGGTAATAATGTTGATTGATTCTGGTAGTACCCATAACTTCATCAATTACAAATTAACAAAATATCTCAATTTCTTTGTATATCCAACACCAAAGTTTCAAGTAATGATTGCATATGGAGGTACCATAAATTGTTCTAGAAAGTGCCATAGTATTAAGCTCAATATGGGGAAGTATTTTTTGGATAGTCCCATTATTTCCATCCAAATGGGTGGTGTTGATGTTGTATTAGGGGTCCAATGGTTAAAATTATTGGGAACAATAGCCCTTAATTTTCAAGATCTTTTCATGATTTTTTCTTCAGAAGGAGAGGAAAATCATCTTAGAGGTATCCAAGAGAAAACCTCTAAGGTGATAAGCTCTAATAGCATGACAAAATTACTCAAAAAGGGACACCATGTTGTAATACAACAAGTGTGCTCAATAGATGTTCAAACATCTATGTCCTCTTCCCCATTGGATATCCAAATAGTTATCAACTATAATTCCAAGGTAGTTGGAGAAATTCCTAAGGGTCTTCCACCTTCTCGGGATCATGAACATGTTATTCATTTGAAACCATGAAGTTTACCATCTAACATTGGGCCTTACAGGTATCCATATGCATAGAAGAGTGATATTGAGCGTATGATCCAAGAAATTTTAGAGGTAGACATCATTCAAGCTATCCAAAGGTCTTTATCTTCACCAGTGGTGATAGTTACAAAAAAGGATGGTTCTTAGCATATGTGTCTAGATTATAGACATCTCAACAAAATGACCATCAAATATAAGTTTCCTATTCCTATCATTGATGAATTGCATGGAACAAGTTTCTTTACTAAGTTGGATCTTCGTTTGGGATATCATAAAATCAAAATGAGGCAGGAAGAAATTCCCAAAATAGCCTTTATAACACATCAAGGTCATTATTAGTTTTTGGTTATGCCATTTGGACTTACTAATGCACCTTCAACATTTCAAATCTTGATGAATTCTCTTTTCAAGCCCTTCCTTCGAAAATTTGTGTTAGTATATTTTGATGACATACTAATCTACAACAAATCTTGGGAAGAGAAAGTACAACATGTTGATAAAATATTTCAACTATTGCAAGAGAAACAACTTTATGCAAAGCCTTCCAAGTGTGCCTTTGGGGTTCAATAAGTGGAATATTTGTGTCATATTGTATCTCATGAAGGTGTAAAAGTGGACCTCAACAAAATTAAATATATGAGGGAGTGACCAATTCCCAAATCCTCAAAGAAACTTAGAGGATTCTTAGGATTGACAAGTTATTACCACAAGTTTTTCAAGAACTATAGTCAAATAGCATAACATCTAACAACATTATTAAAGAAGGAAAATTTTGCTTGGACTCAAGCAACAACCAAGGATTTTGAAAAACGTGATGCTATGTGTGCAACTCGTGTCCTGGCCACACCTAACATCACAATTTTTTTTATTATGGAGTGTGATGCCTCGGGCCATGGCATTGGTGCATTTTTAATGCAATAAGGAAGGTCCCTTGCCTTTGAAACAAGCCAACTTAAAGGAAAAAAACTTACTCAAAAACATTTATGAAAAATAAATGTTGTCCATACTACATGAAATTAAGAAATGGTGCCCTTATCTAATAGGAAGGAACTTCAAAGTAAAAACATATGATGATAGTTTGAATTACTTCTTGGAGAAACGATTATCTTTAGAAGATAAATTAAAATGGGTTACAAAGATGCTAGGTTATGAATTTGAAATTATATACAAAAAATGAAAACATAATTTTGTGGTAGATGCCATTTCAAGGAAAGAAGAAGAAATAGAAGGTTCACTATGTGCTATTTCTATTCCACAATATGATTGGGTGGAAGAATCAAGAATAGAATGGAAGCAATATCAAGAGTAGGAAAGATCATTCAAAAACTACAAGAAGAACCCATTTCATTAGATAATTTTGTATGGAAGAATTATTTTCTATGGTATCATGATCGCCCATATTTATGTAAGAATTACCAACTTGGAAAAAATATACTTCTAGAATTGCACACTTCTCCTATAGGAGGACATTCAAGATTCTTAAAAACATGCCATGGGATCAAGAAGGATTTTTAATGGGAAGGTCTTAAAAATGATGTTCAAAATTTTGTGTCTATATGTGTGGTCTTCCAACAAAACAAGGGAGAGACAATCAAGATGTTAGGTATCCTACAACCATTAGCTATACCAAGTTAACATTGGTAAGAATTTTCAATGGATTTTATTACAGGTTTACCCAAATCTAAAGGAAATACTATCAGCATGGTAGTAGTGGATCGACTAACAAAGTATGCTGATTTTTTCTCTCTTTATCATCCTTTTAAAGAAATTATAGTTTCAACATTCATGGAAATAGTTCAAAATCTATATGGAGTCCCCAATATTATTGTAAGTGACAAAGATCCAATTTTCACTGGAAATATTTGGATTGAATTATTTTCTTATTTGGGTCCTCAATTGGCTCACAATTCATCTTACCATCCTCAATCTAATGGGAAAATTGAGATTGTGAATAAATGTCTAGAATGATGTCTTTGTTTCTTTTCATCTGATAAACAGACACTATGTGTCAAGTGGTTTCCATTAGCAGAATGGTGGTACAACACATCCTTCCATAATTCATCGAAAATGTCCCCATTTATATCACTTTATGGATATCATACCCCATCCATCACATCACCTTTGAAGGAGACTTTAAAGTTTCAAGTAGTGGAGGACCACATAGGGAACCAAAAATAGGTTCTCAAATTGTCAAGAAGGAAAACATGGTTATGGCACAAAATAGGATGAAACAACAAGCATATCAACATCACAATGAAAGGGAATTTGAAGTGGGGATATGGTATTTTTGAGGCTACAACCATATAAATAGATTTCCCTTGAGCAACAAAATAAGGACAATAAATTAGCACCAAAATAGTATGGTCCCTATATGGTTTTGTAAAGGATTGGAAGTATGGATTACAAATTGGAGTTGCCTCCATCTTCACGTGTACATCCATTCTTCCATGTTTCTTTCTTAAAGAATGCAATTGGAAACAAGATCACAGTACAAACTATTTTACCAAAGATTAATGAAGGGAAAATCATATTGGAACCAAAACCAATCCTTGAAAAAAGGATTAAACAACTTAGAAATCAAGCAATTATAGAGTACCTTATCAAATGGAAAAACCTACAAATGGAAGAGGAAAAATGGGAAGATGAGTTCTTCATGCAGAAATACTCATGGTTAGTCAAGTGTTGAGGAAAACACTTGTTTGAATGGGTGATCAGGTGGGTATTGGTGGCCACCCACCTATTCCAACCGGCTCCTCTTGTCTATTTTTAGTTCAATATGTTCTTTTGTACTTATTTGTAATTATGGGTTCTATACTTCTGGGGTTGTATAAATCACTACACATCTTTGAGGTGGATATTGGTGGCATCTAAACTAATCCAACTGGCCTATTTTGTATGTTTTCATGTCAGCACATCTTCTTGTACTTCAAGGGCCATTTTGGAGCCCTAAATAGTGTTTTTTTGGCTCACCATAGTCCAACTATAGACATAGTTAGAGCTTGATGGTGTAATGTGTAGTTCTCTGAAATACCTTTCCAACGGGCTATCACGCATCTAAAATGGAGGTTGTATGCAAAAGTTATGACCTCGAGAAGTTGAGGTACCAACTTAGCCATAAAGGCCCACAAGACTTTTGGCATTTCACCTTCTAGGGTTAGGTTTTTGGATGTCTAGGGTTTTGGAATTCATAAGTAATATAAAAAATGCCTATGGATCCTCATTGTAATCACTCTTCTCAAACAAATGCGTGTAGCAGTCACATCTCTTCTCATAGATATCTACCACCATTCGAGCAAGTGCTTCATTTATGAAATTTTACAGTTTCATCCTATTCCATTTATTCAATAAAAGATATTGTTCACTGGATATTTGTGTTGTTCTTCATATCTTTGTGATTATTGTATTCAGTCTGTTAATCACTTTGTTCTGCTCCTAAATCTGTATCAATGGTATCACATAAGTCTGCTCTTCATTTATTTTTCTTCGTGCATGTCTCCAAAAATATTTGGGTACAAGAAGTTGAGACTCGAACCAATCGAGCAATTGCAAGATTGGTCGTGCCGAGCCCAACAAAAACCCATGGGAGACAAAAAGAAGTATGATGGAGCAGGAGATCCTATTAAAATGTTGCTTGAGGAATCCCTTGCACGACAAAGAAACGAAATGATGGACGACTTTGCACATATCCTTCGATGGTTGCCCATAAGAGAAGCATATTCATCAAGCGACCATGCATCCCCCTTCAAGGTATAGGTAAATTTTGATATTCCATTATTTGAGGAACTGATAGATGTGGATGTTGTAGATAAATGGTTGAATCTGCTCGAAGGGTATTTTTTGGTCCACAATTTTTTCGATAGGGAAAAGATTACTTTTGCACTCCTCAAGGTTGCCCCCCATGTTAAGGACTAGTGGGACACTTACTTTGAGAAAAGGGCCATAGAGGAATCTGAAATATGTTTGGTTTCCCCCACATGGGATTCCTTCCAGGATTCCATTAAAGAAAAGTACTACCCTGTTGGAAGCTACGAGGACCAGTACACTAGATGGACCACCCTGCGTCAAGAAAGGGACCAGACAGTACCATATTTCACCAATATTTTCCACACCCTGCACACCAAATTGGGTATAAAAGACTCTGAGCGACATCTGGTGCTCAAATATCGTGATTGTTTTCATAGATACATCCAAACAGAAATGGAGTTTTTGGACATCACCTCAATGTGTATGAATTATATATATGTTGTCAAGATCAAGCATAAATTTAAGCAGAAAAGGTGAGGGTTTGGATCTACAAACTCCTCATAGTCGAAGCAGGGAAAAGGTGGACCCAACCCACATAGCAAGGGACAGAGAAAATATGGCTACTCTCAAGACAACCAATCCAAGCTGCAACACAAGAAGGGAAATGAAAAGACAAAGAATGACATGGGAAAATGGTGTGAGTACCATAAAATCCCTTGGAACAACACTGAAGAATGTCGCTCCAAGCAGTCACTCATGGATGAGTTGAAAGCTTCTGAGTCAGAGGTTGATTCTGATTCTGAATCAAATCCGAAAGGAGGGAAGCAGATCATATATGTTGAACCCAGTGCCACTTTCACTACCACCAAATTCTGTCCAAGTGAACTAGAAGAACTAGAGGAAGGGGAACACCTCTTTCACTCATAGATGTGGGTAAAGGGGGCTCCGCTTCATTTCATTGTCGATAGCGGTAGTCAGAAGAACATAATTTCATTATAGGTCGTCAAGCAGTTGGACCTGCCAACAACACCACACCGGCAACCCTACACTATCGGTTGGATTCACCAAGGAAGAGATCTTCGTGTCAGCCAACAGTGTCGTCTGCCCTATGGCATAAAGCCTTTCAAAGATGAGGTATTGTGTGATATTTCTACCCTTGAAGTTTGTGTTGTTCCTTTAGGACAACCATATTTGTGGAAGCGTCATGTTGTGTATGAGTCTAGACCCCACAGTGTTATTATTACTTTGGGTAGACAATTGTACAGGATACCGGAGGTAGCACCGCCTACCACTATTTCTTTAATCTTTTCTAAGAAATGTAGTAAGGTCATTTCATAGACCGGGAAGTTCATCTTCTTTGTGATCCATGCTCACAATAAGTAGAAGGTTGTCGCCACATCTGTGGCCTCTACATAGAGCCTCTCTTTGCAACATAATCAAGTGGATGGGATCATGGAAGAATACATAGACATATTCTCCTCACCCACCGGGGTACCGACGCACTGCCCAAGTCAAGCATCTAATTGATCTAACCCACGGTGCACCTCTACCTAATGGACCAGTATATCATCGCTCGCTGATGGAAAATTATGAAATTAGGCGTAAGATCCAAGATATTCTTCAAAAGGGTCACATCAGACCCAAGTCCCCCCCTTGCAGAAGCTCGATTGTACTGGTGTAGAAGAAGGATGGGACTTGGCAAATCTGCATTAATTATAGGTCCTTAAACAAAATCACAGTCAGGAACCGGTACCCAATTTCCAGGATTGATGAACCTCTTGACCAACTCTAGGGGGAAACGTTCTTCAACAATATTGACCTAAAGTCTGGTGACCACTAGCTTCCCATCGAACCAACTGATGTATGGAAGATAACCTTTAAATCTAAAGAAGGTCTCTTCAAATGGTTGGTCATGCCCTTTGTCTTAACAAATGCACCAACCACTTTCATGAGGTTGATGGATGATGTATTGAGACCCTTCACCAACTCTTTTGTGGTGGTATATTTGGATGACATCCTCTTCTTCAGTAGAACATGGGAGGAGCACATGCGACATATTCAAAAGGTTTTGAGCTCTCTGTGGCAGTACAAGCTATATGTCAACTTGGAAAAATGCTCTTTTGGCATGAACATGGTCCAATACTTGGGCTACATTGTTCATGAGAATGGGGTACATGTTGATCTAGCTAAGATCCAAGTCATCTGTAATTGGCCAGCCCCGAACACACTAACCGAGCTTCAGAGCTTCTTGGGACTGGCCAACTTCTACCGATGGTTTGTGTTGGGATTCTCCCATATTGCATGGGCCCTCAACCAGGTGACCAATGTAGAAATTTCGATACACTTAATGTATTCCCGTGATTCTCCCGATCTATCAATTTCCGCTACTGTTAAATACATAATCGCTTCTACTATTATTCTTACAGATTAATTAAACCACAATCACAACCATGAGCAAAAAGTGAAATATCAATAACACATAACACATAAGTTTTACCAGGAAAGCGTAAAGATAAAAACCCCACTATCATATATTATGTATATCATGAATCATGAAGCAATCTCATACAAAGCTCTAATCCCAGAGCTCTCAGTACAATACAATCGTTTCACTCATACACAAATCAACAAATACATGTGCCAATTTCCGTGTCCAGACAACTTGCCTCCTCTGCACAATCTCTGCAATTCGAATTCTCACAATGATCTCGATTATTCGGGATTGCCTAGCTTTCACATGCTCATAAGAATATCCATTGCATGTGTGATCAAATCACAACTGATAGCCAAACTATCCCGTTCACCTGTTATCTCAACTAGGTCTCCACTGGATCTGACATGCATGTAGTTAACCGTGGTGAATCTTCAGTTGCATGTGAGTTCACTGATTAACTGAACTCTCACTAGTGCATGTTTAATTACAACTAGTACAACTGATCTTAACTCACTTAACTACACTTATAATTCTGTTACAAATCCAACTCACTCAGTTATGAATGAAATGATATATTAATATTTATTGTCCAATTTATTTGAGGGAAAAATAAATTAGACACATGTTTCTTGTTGACTTTTCAACACTCCTTCTCAACAAGAAAGGGATTATCCTTCACCCCAATCCTATCTCTGTGATATTCGAATTTTCTCCTGGTGAGCGCCTTCGTCAGAATATCGACATCCTGATCTTCCGTAGGAATGTATTGAAGCAACATGATCTTCCACTACACACAATCTATGAGATGATGATACCGGATATCTATATGCTTAGATATGTCATGAAACACAGGATTAATCGAGAGTTAAATGCAACTCTGATTATCACAATAAATCACTATCGGATCTAAATGAGAACCAAACAAACCAACCAAGATCTTCCTCATCCAGATAGCCTCACATGCAGCTTGGCTCGTTGCCATGTATTCCACTTCCACTGAACTAAGTGACACGGATCTCTGTTTCTTGTTGTACCAAGAAACAGTTGTAGATATGATACTAAAGATCCCTCCTAATGTGCTCCTTCTTTCTGTTGGGATGCCTGCCCAATCTGCATCCATGAAGCCATGCAACTTCACCTCATCTGTCTGTCTGTACCATAATCCATACTCAGATTTTCTCTTCAGATATCTCAGGACATGTTTACCCACCTTCCAAAAGAGTTTGGTAGGCTTAACCATCACTTGACTTAGCTGGTTAACCGCATAGAAAATGTCTGGTCTCATATTCACTAAATACATTAGTGAACCCACTAACTATCGATAGACAATAGCATCCACTACTTCTCCAGAAATAACATCCTCTTTCCTCCAGTTTTCTGGAAGAGGAATATCCATGGGTTTGCAGACCTCCATGTGAAACTTACCCAATATCTCTCTTGCATACTTTCCTTGAGACACAAAAAGTTCACCATCTCGCTGCCATATTTCCAAACCAAGGAAATAATGAAGAAGGCCCAAATCCTTCATCTCAAACTCCTTTTCAAGGTCCTCATTCCATGTGTGTATCAACTGCTCATCACCAGTCAATATTAAATCATTAACATAAAGCACAATGATTAAAAGCTTACCCTCCACCACAATTTGGTATAGGTTTGCATATGCTTTACTTTTGGTGAATCCCAATCCAATGAAATAGCTGTCTATTTGAGTGTACTAAACACGAGGTGCTTGCTTCAGCCCATACAATGCTCTCTTGAGTCTACACACATGTGAATCTCTGTCAAAGGTCTCAAAACCTTCTCGTTGCTCAATGTATACTTCTTCCTCAATGATCCTATTGAGGAACACAGTTTTTACATCCATCCGATGAATGCGCCAACCCCTCTGCACTGAGAGTGCAAGGATGGATCTTATGGAAGAGTACCTTGCAACAGGTGCAAAGGTCTCATCATAATCTATCCCCTCGATCTATGAGAAGCCTCGGGCCACAAACCTGACCTTGTATTTCTCCACACTCCCATCAGTAGCTTTCTTTACCTTGTAGATCCATCTCGAACCTACCACTGATTTATCAATCGGTCTTCGGACAACTTCCCATACACTATTTTTGACAATGGTGTCATACTCTACCATAGCATCAACCCAAGTGGGGTCCTGCACTACTTCCTGAAAGAAAGATGGTTCAGTCACAATACATTTTCTCATGAGAGCCATGTATCCAACAAATCGATCAGGAGATTGTCTCTGTCTGTGCTCTGAAGTAGGGGCTCCTATATTCTGTGCAGCATCTAGTCCCAATCTATCAGCTTCCATGGTGCACATTCTTCCATTTTTGATGGATGGATTTGCTTGAGTGGTTTCCTCCACTCCATGAACCTCTTCATGTGGCTGATCCACATATTGAGACTCATACTTGGGAACCAATAGTTCCTCTTCTGCATGCAAGTCTAGCTCCCTCTCAAGCAACAACCTCATGGCTTTCCCCTCATCAAATTTTATATCCTGTCACATAACAGTCATCTTACTGTTCAGAAAATACACATGATAATTATGGGGTATTTCTGTGTACCCCACAAATATCCCAACTTCAGCAGTCGGTTCTAGCTTCTTCCTGGCATCTTTGGTCACATGCACATAAACAGATGAGCCAAAAATTTTAAAATGAGAAACATCAGGTTTATTAGCAGTAAAAGCTTCTTCAGGTGTACTCATGCCAAGTACTCTATGAGGACAACGATTTTACACATAAACCACAGTATTGCATGCTTCTGCCCACAAATGCATTGGTAGGCCTTGATCATGCAACATCGTTCGTACTACACCCATGATCGTTCTGTTCTTTCTCTCCGCGACCCCATTTTGTTGTGGGTTATGAGGCGCTATGAGTTCTCTTCGAATTCCTTCTTTGCTGCAGAAGTATTTGAATTCGTTAGAGATGTATTATCCACCATTATCACTCCTTAGAGCCTTCACTTGCTTCCCCGACTCTTTCTCCACCAATGCTTTAAACTCACAGAACTTTGAGAATCTTTCATCCTTCTTCTGCATGAAGAATATCCAGCATTTATGATAAAATTCATCAACAAAAATAACATAATACCTGTGTTTTTCTATTGAAGCAACCGAGAATGGTCCACACACGTCCATATGAATTCTCTCTAGGATCACCGAAGCACGGTTCTCCTTTTCATGAAAGGTGGACTTTACATACTTCTCCAGGGTGCACCCCTTGCACTAATCTAACTAAGCAAGTGTTCCCATTGGAAGTCCAGTAGATATTTTCTACATGATTTTCAAGGCTCCATGATGAAGATGGCCTAATCTCCTGTGCCATAATTCACCCTCATCCCGGCTCACCACTTTTTCTACCTTGCCTATCATGGCATTGTAGCCATCTGCCTCTAGCATGTAGATATTCTTAACTCAAATCCCTATCTTCTTGAATTGACTCGTTTCTTTATGTCATAGGTAGGCTTTACCACTGCTAAAAACAACATCATAGCCTTTGTCCTCCAACATTGTGATTGAGACCAAGTTTTTGTTCAGACCTAGAACATGCATAACATTTTTCAATTGAAATGGTTTACCTAACTCCCTCTGAAAGGTAATGGTACCAATACTATTTTCACTGTATCGTCCATCATCGCCCATCTCTATATGCATTCTGAGATCTTTCTCCTCCATGTCAATGAAAGACTCTTTATCTCCCATCATGTGGAAGGAAGCACCACTATCCAAATACCACACCGATCCCGATGCACTTGAAGCCATGCATGTGATTAAAGTGAATTCAAGCTCAAATTGTGAGACAAGAGCCTCACCAGTTGCAGATCCAACAACCATCTTCTTCTTCTTCTTCTGCGGACAGTTAGTAGCGAGATGCCCATGTTCGTGAGAGTGAAAACACTTCACTTTGGACAAATCCATCTTCTTGACTTTAGACTCGGATTTTGATTGGAATTTCTTTCCTTTCCCTTTCCTTGCCTTGGTAATCAAAGAAAAATCCTCTTCATCATCATGCTTTGATGAAGATCCATCTCTGGTGTTCTACCTGAACTCCTCTTGCACCAGATCCGACCACAACCATTCCCAATCCGACAATTTTTCCCTTCCATTGACAGAGTCTTGATAACTATGCCAACTCTTAGGAAGCCCTAGGAGCGCCAAGCTCACCAAATCATCAGCAATGACTATTATTCCCACACTTCCAAGCTCATCCCGACATTGGACAAATTTCATGAGATATTTTGGAATGGTGTCGCCTTTCTCCATCTTGATCTTCCTGAGTTTATCTTTGAGCGCCAATTTCCTATGGTCGCTACTGTTTTGGAACAGATCTGTCAAAACCTTCCACATTGCATATGGTGTGGTTTCCCATGGAGACTTTAGACAATGTGGTCTCGTACTCCCTCCAACAGAATCCTCCTTTCCTTCACTACTTTCTTTTTCCATGCATCAAGATTTGTAGTATCTGTCACATTCAACTTAGGAACATCTGCGTGAATGTAACCCTTCAATTCATTGTCTTCGAGTACTGCTTCCATCCTGTCCTTCCAAGCGATGTAGTTAGATTTTCCCTCGAGTGCATACTCCAACCTCAATCCATTGAAAGACATTGCGATCTTGATTCAGTTGTCACACCAAGAAAATATTGCAAATTCGAATGTTATCCAACCACCAAAACTCAACCCCTGCAATCCCTCTTCCCTGGGAGGTTCGCACCCCACTTGAGAGTAGCCTGAGGGAAGTTCACACCCTGCCTGTGTGTAGCCTATGAACTTTCCTGGAAAGTTCGCACCCTTATCCACTGTAGCCTGCGATAATGCTCAAGAATTTCACACCCTGCTCTACTGTTAGGGTGAGGGAAGTTCGCACCCTGCTCCACTGTAGCCTGCGAGAATGCCAATGAAGTTCACACCCTGCCTTTGTCTAGGGTGAGAGAATTGTTGTTCTTGAAAACAATGAAATTTTTAAGTACTAGAGTTCGCACCCTACTAGAGACAGAACCTGTGAGAATGCAATTATGGTCGCACCTCACTTCCGTAGCTCCGTGGCCTCAGTGGCTCTGATACCATGTAGAAATTTTGATACACTTAATGTATTCCTGCGATTCTCCTAATCTAACAATTTCTGCTATTGTTAAATACAGAATCGCTTCTACTATTATTCTTACGGATTAATTAAACCACGATCACAACCATGAGCACAAAGTGAAATATCAATAACACATAACACATAATTTTTACCGGGAAAGCGTAAAGCTAAAAACCCCACTATCATATATTATGTATATCATGAATCATGAAACAATCTCATACAAAACTCCAAGAGCTCTCAGTAAAATACAATCATCTCACACTGTCATACACAAATTAGCAAATATATGTGCCAATTTCCATGTCCAGACAGCTTGCCTCCTCTACACAATCTCTACAATTCGAATTCTCACAATGATCTTGATTATTCAGGATTGCCTAGCTTCCACATGCTCAATAAGCATATCCACTGCATGTGTGATCAAATCACAACTGATAGCCAAACTATCTCGTTCACCTGTTATCTCAACTGGGTCTCCACTGGATATGACATGCATGTAGTTAACCATGGTGAATCTTCAGTTGCATGTGAGTTCACTTATTAACTGAAATCTCACTAGTGCATGTTTAGTTACAACTAGTACAACTGATCTTAACTCACTTAACTACACTTATAATTTTGTTACAAATCCAAATCACTTAGTTATGAATGAAATAATAGATTAATACTTATTGTCCAATTTATTTGAGGGAAAAATAAATTAGACACATGTTTCTTGTTGACTTTTCCGACAGTTTGTGTTGGGATTGTCCCATATTGCATGGGCCCTCAACCAGGTGACCAAGGGTAGTGGCAGGGAAAATTTTGTGTGGGGGAAGGAACAACAATGAACATTCGATGATATAAAGCATCGCTTGTGCTCAGATCCAGTAATCTCCTTGCCTGATATACAACAACCATTCAAGATTGAGGTTGGTGCATCTGACTATGTTGTAGGCGCAATTCTCATTTAGCAAGGTCGTCTAGTGGCATACAATAGTGAGAAACTCTCAGATACTGTCTGTAAATACCCCACCTATGAAAATGAGATGTATTCCATCGTAAAATCCTGTCGTCAATGGAAACATTAAATTATGGGAAAGGAGACGATCATGCACACTGATCACAAGCCTCTGTAGTTCAAATAGACACAGGGGAAATTGCATAACGACTGCCATCAGAAGTGGTCCACCTACTTGCAATAGTTCCATATCAACATCAAGTATAAGATAGGGATATCAAATCGTGTTTTTGACTTCCTTAGATGACCTCCCATGGCTGCCCTCACCATTATGCTCCATTCCTGTGGACAGGAGGCATCTGAGTGGCCCCAACTTTATCAGCAGGATCTATACTTCTCCACCACCTATCATCTCTTGGGTACAGGCGCGGTTGTCACTAATTTTCACATCCAGGATGGAATATTATGCCATATGGGCCATCTTTGTGTTCCTACAAGTGAGCGTGCATATATTATTTGGGAATCCCACTACAATATGATAGTAGGACATTTTGGCATGGAGAAAACTGTGGCCATTCTTCAGAAACATTTTTATTGGCCAAAACTCTGACATGACATCAACAAGTATATCAGATCTTGCACTGCCTGTGCCATTGCCAAGCCAACCATCAAGAATAAAGGCTTATACACTCCTCTTACTACTCATAATAAGCCTTGGGAATCCATCTCAATGGATTACATGTCTGGCCTTCCATCCTCCAAGTAAGGCAATGACTATGTATTTTGTGGTCGTTGATCGGTTTTCAAAGATGGTCATCCTCACAACCTACAAGAAGAATATCACAGCGATATATACTGCCAAGATCTTCTTCGAATGGGTGTGGGTCTCTTTTTGGATACCACATACCATCATCTCCGACTGGGACAACAAGTTCCTCAACACATTTTGGTCAAGTCTCTGGTCACTGTTGGACACCAAGCTCACTAAATCCACTTCTTTCCACCCTAAATAGATGGACAAACAGAGGTCATCAATCAGATGATTTTGCACATCCTGCGCATGTACAACTCTAAGCATCCACATACATGGGATGAGAGTCTCCCCTATGTTCAACATAGTTACAGTAGGGCTCTCCATAGTTCCATTAACCATAGCCCATTTCAGGTGGGGATGGGATTCCAACCCTTGGGTCCTATTTATGTTTCACTACCTCTTGCCATCACACATACAAACTCTTCCCATGTTCAGTCTAAGATCGACAAAGCCACCAGATTCATTGAGTGGATTCAACACATCCACCAACAGGTCCAGGAGATTTTTCAAAAATCCAATTCTAAGTACAAGCAACTCCATGATCAACATAGGGTACCGCACCAGTACCGCACCAGTTTCAGGTTGGAGAAAAATTCTGGCTACATTTGGAGAAGTAGCATCTCACAGGGCCCCATTGGAATCTCCACCCACTTCTCTATGGGCCTTACACTATCACCAAGGTTGTGGGTAGCAATTATCTTGAGCTCAACACTCCACCATTCCTCGGCCTGCACCCAGTGTTCAATGTGGACCTCCTTCAGCCATATTTTCCACCATTAATGGACACCTCAAAGATCGCAGAATAGTTGACACTAGCAGAGATCAACCCTAACTACATGGAACAAGCATCCACTGATCATATAGTGGACACACAAGTCAAGTGCACTCACCAACAAAGGATCCAACTTTATCGGGTTGACAAGGCATGACAATTCCTCCACCAAGGCAAGTGCCTCACCCAGGGCCAAATCCAACAAAAGTTTCCTCACCTGATGGGGAAAATCAACTCAATGGAGACCATTGCTTCCTAATGGGGGAGGATTGATCCAGGTGGGTATTGGTGGCCACCCACCTATTCCAACTATCTCCTCTTGTCCATTTTTAGTTCAACACATTCTTCTGTAATTCTTTGTAATTGTGGGTTCTACACTTATGGGGTTGTCTAAATCCCTACACATCTTCCAGGTGGATATTGGTGGCCTCTCACCTAATCCAACTGATCTATTTTGTATGTTTTCATGTCAACACATTTTGATGTACTTCTAGGGCCGTTTTGGAGCCCTAAACAGTGTTTGTTTGGATCTCCACAATTAAACTGTAGATGGAGTCAAAGTTTGACGACGTAATGTGTAGTTCTCTAAAAGACATTTCCAACAGGCTATCACGTTCCTAAAATGAAGGTCGTATGAAAAATTTATGACCCCGGGAAGTTGAGGTACCAACTTACCCATAGGGGCCCACATGAATTTTGGTGTTTCACCTTCTAGGGTTAGGTTTTTGGATGTCTATGGTTTTGGAATTCATGAGTAATAAAAACAATGCCTCTAGAGCCTCATTGTAATCACTCTTCTCGAACGAATGTGCGTAGTAGTCACATCTCTTCTCAGAGTTAACTACGACCATTCAAGCAAGTGTTTCAGTTATGAAGTTTTACAGTTTCATCCTATTTCATTTATTCAATAGAAGATATTGTTCACTGGATATATGTGTTGTTCTTCATATCTTTGTGTTTATTGTATTCTATTTGTGAATCAATTTGCTCCGCTCCTAAATACGAATCAATGGGAGAAGCATGTTAAGCCCTAGACAAAGCCCCATGTTATGTATAAAACCCCTTATTAAGCCCTAGATATTGAATTATTACATTTCTAGTGTTATATTTTTCTTATCTCATTATAGCTCATCTTGTATATTGAATATATTTTAAAAGGAGGTTTCTCCCTTGAAGTGGATTGTTATTCATTAATTTTTCTATCATTCTCAAGGCATTGGTTCATAACACATAATTTTACCTTCTGAACCTCCATGATCATGTGATGATGTGGGGGGGGGGGTGCTAGAACCTCAGGTTATGATGGTTCATCAGACCTCTGCTAGAGATATTCAATTGATTTAATGACTAATAGATAGTTGGTTGAGAAATCAACTAACCGAAAGTTGGTCACATGGTTGAATGACAACTAGAGACAATCGATCATGCGATCGAATAATAGTTGGAGATAATCGGTCGAGCATGCAACTAGCCACTGAAGACAATAATTTGGGAGATCGACTAGCATTCATAGATAGATAGTTATTGGATCAACCAATTGAGAAATCGACTACGTATTGGATTACTAGATGGTCGGGTCGACTAGGAAAGTTGAGTAATCAATGAGACAACGAATATTTTCCAAAATCCATTGCAACCACTGTCTATTATATGTGGACCAAATATTCCCCATTTCAAGGAAATTTGTTAGATAAGAAGACTATAAATAAATGATCTCATGGGTTGATGATATATGAGATGTGATGTATTCAATGATTCATTGTGATGTTCTAATCACAATGCACTATGCTTAAGCACTTAGATGGTGTCTTTAGATGCCATCAATATTCTTGGAGTATAATTCCTTATTTTATTTCTATAGATTCTATTTTTCTCTTATCAAGGCTACCTCTAATCCCAATAGGTTGTGTGTGGGTTATTTGGAGTAGGATATATTATTCTATAAAGAGTTATTATGTAAGTCATCTCTAGTATATCTTTGGGAGTTGTTCTCTGTGTCAACTTCTTGTGTACAGTTTGTGTACTTTGGTTTATCATGATATATTGATACATAACATTTGGTATTAGAGTGGATGATATTTAGGTTTGGCTCCTTCAAATACGTCATCTTAATTTTTTTTTCTCCAAATTTTGTTTTGGTTATCTTTGGTGAGACAATTTTTTAGGATTTCATAAAATACATATCAAATTACATTGAACAAAAAATTCTTATTCTATTTCACTATACTTTAGGATTTATAGGCTATGGAAGTTAGGATTTTTTACTAGTTTTATGACTAGTCTCAAACAAGTGTTGTCTGTAAAATAGTTATATCTAAAGACTAGATAACTCCAAATTGAGTGTCACTAGTTTCATTAAAAAGAATATAAATCAAGGTGGTTCAAATAAAAATTTCAATCTTGGAAGTGAAATATGGGTGTCAGGTGATGTGGAAATCCATACAAGTTCTGTCTCCTAAAATAGAGAAAAAACAACAAGTTCTAGTAATGAAAGAACAACTTTCTATTAGAAGGTAAAAATTGAATGGGAGCCTGAAGATAACATCATGTAAAAATTTCTAGCAACATATGCTTATAATTGGTGAAGTTGTGATAGTTGGAAGGTTGGCCAACAAGACAAACTCCAAATTAGGGTTTTAAAAGGTATGTTGACTTAATTTGCATAGAATTTGACTAATATGTTTGAGTGGGGTGTTTCAAAATCATTGGAAAGAGGAAACACAAGAGGATGTATACGAAAAATGATCATAACTGTTTGGGATTATTATTATTAAGATAATGCACCTAGAATTTGAAGGTTTTGGTTAGATCCCCAAGAAATAACTAAAGGAAATACCTTAATTTAGAGGAGGTGAATATGAAACACATCCTATGGAATTACTAAGGATTGCAAAGGAGATTCAATCCCTTAATGAAATATTGGTGAAGGAGGTTAAGAAATTAAAATAATAAAAGGATGAGTCAATGAAAAAATTGGAAATAAAGATGAATAAATCAAAAGGTTGCATAAGTATAACCAAGGTTGTTAACGTTGTTAATAATATGAAAAATAATCTACAAGGGTATAAATCAAAGAATAAGCATGAAGATTCTACCAGAACAATTAAAGAGAATACTACCAAAATACAAGAGAAAATTTTCAAGAATGTTGAAGAAGCCCTAAATATCGATGAGGTAAAATAAAAAATGCAATCTAGAATTGAAGAAGGATGTAATAATTTGATGGATGGAATTGCATTGTAGTGTTAAAGGGAGAATGAATCTAATATTTAATAAGGTCATCAAAAAATACTTGAAGAAGTTGAGCTCTAACTTGAGGATGTGCATATCAAATATGATGGTATTATCTCAAAGGCTAGAGTAATCAAATACCAAGCAAAGAGGATAGTGGATGCTAGTATCTCTGAAAAGAACATTGATGATATGGGTGTGTAGGATGAAGGAAAACCATCAAATATGAAACCATATTGACACCCTCGTTACCAATAAATTTTATAAGAAAGACAAGAATATTGATATCAACATTACCAAGGAATAGTATGGAATAGTCAACCATATTCATGGAACAAGGCATCACATAACCATAATTTGATAGTATATTATTAGAGACCACAATAGATATTAGAAGTTACGATGAAAACATGTGGAATCTAAGGAAATAAAAATATGTGACAACCAACTATCAAGGATTAAGGCCAAAAAGTATTCAATTTGGATGGATCATCATCCTAAATAGAAAGATAGTCAGAATATAAGGAAATCCTATTACTTTTTTTCTTCACATGTTAAAACATTAACTACAAATATTTGAGAACAAATATTTTTGAAGGAGGGTACTATGAAATGAGTTCAAGAGGGGTAAATGTGGGGTTAAATGAGTACGTAATGGGGTACATTCATATATAATAGAATTTTTCCTATTAAAAGGATCACATGTGCATTGTGTGATAAAAGGTATATATAGAGATCAATATAATCAATATTGGGACATGAACACACGATTTGGTTATGTGGTTGTAATTGGTTTATTTGGAAGAGGTTATCCTATGGGTTAACATTTGAATATGTGTAACACTTTTCAAGTGAGGCATGGTGAGGGAAACACGATAAGGTGACACGAAAGTTCAACAAGAATCTAGATCAACATTTTTATAAACTCTACTCTAAGATATTTTTATAAAAACTCGACCAAGAGTTTGTGAGTTTCTATCTAACAGGGGTATTAAAAACTCTCAGACTAAGTTTATTAATCTCTCATCCGAGAGATTTTAAAAATCTCGTCCAAGAGTTTTTAAAACTCTCAATTGAAATGTTTTCTTAGTTGAGAGTTGTTGATCAACCATAACATCAAGTTCTATAATTCTTACTAGAAATTTGTAATTTCAACAAGGGCAAACCCCTACAATTTTTTAAGATCATTTATTAGACCTACTGTAAATGGATTCATCTTTGAATCTAGTTTGTAATGATACAAGATTTTTCAATTTTTGTTAAGAATTTATATTTTTTAATAATTTTGTTCTAAATTTTATTTCTTAAGAATTTTAATGTTCTCAAAATCACGTAAAATGGGAATTCAATATTGTCAAAATCACAATACCAAAATAATAGAAACAATCGTTTTGCACTTCCTTTCATTGTCCCCTTAAAAGGTTGTTTTTAGTTTTAATGGTAATAATCAAACAAGGTCCTTGGAATTTTGGTGCTATATTTTGGAGGTCCTTGTCACTGAGAGATGTTTTCTTATAGGGTTGGAGATGGAGAAATGTTTGACAACATTTTTGAAAAGAACTCTTAGAGTGATGTTTATCTACATGCTCCTTCATTTTATTTTGAGACAAAACTAGATCATCCTTAAACAATGTGAAGAATGTCTATGTACATATGTTGAGTGTGTGATCCACTTCCTGAATCGTGGATGTGTTATTAATATGAAGCCACTGAAGGAGTATTTTTCCCATAGATAACTTCATATGGTGACATTTTGGTAGTATGTACCAAGTGGTATTGTACCACCATTCAAAGGGGGATCCATTGAACCCATTGGTGCTACCTATCTAATGAAAAAAAATGTAAATAAATTTCATAACACTTTTTGACCACCTCTATTTGAACATCTATTTGGGGATGATAAGTTGTGCCCATTTTCAAGTGTGTTCCTTGTTGTTTAAACAACTCTTGCCAAAATTTGGTAGTCAAAGTAGGATCATGATTAGACATAATGGATTTAGGCATACCATGTAATTTTAAAATATGATCCTTGAAGAATTCAACCATTGGCGATGGCATAAATGGATTTGTAAGCCAAAAAAGTGAGAATATTTGGAAAAATAATCAAATACAACCATGATGAATTTTTTTTGTCAACATTAAGGAGGCCCACTATAAAATCCATGGAAGCATTAGTCCATATAGTGGCAGGGATTGGTGGTAGTTGTAATACCTTAAGGGTATTGATTTCTTTATCATTGTTCATTATATATGATGGTGAATTGGTCTGTTGTCATTTGGAGTGGTGTTAGAAGTTAATAATAGGGTGAAAATATCTTATAATACTATGAGGGATATAGTGGGAAGAACACATGGACACACTTTCCACTTATAGTAAAAAAATCAATCCAATGAACCTAGGAACTAGGTTATATATTTAATGTACTTCAAGCATTTTCAAAGCAATGGGAAATGGGACTTGAAATAATAAACTTGTACAATCACAAAAAAATCAATTAAAAATTAGTAATATTAAACATGTTTATCACTGTGCACACACACACAATAGATACAAAATTACCAAATTAAAATTCATGTTTTTTTTTTGTAAATAAAGAGAAAACCTTGTATTATATCATCATAAGTGTACATCTGTATATCGTTTGGCAGCCACCTATTCCGCCACATAAGGGAAACCAGAACAGGTGGCTCCAAACGGTGGTATGACTATAATGGCAGAGTTTCAGTTTACAAAATTGGAGCGAAAGCTGAGAATTTTAATAGGAGATTCATTCCCCTTAACTAGCCTAGGGAAGACTTCTTTTAGAGTCGCCATTTATATGATGGTTACAAAACTGTTAAAAAGAGTAAAAATAAAATCACTATTCATTCTGAAAATGAGAATTGACATGAACAAGAGATAGGGGTGGGCCACATCAAGCCTTTGGGGAACCTAGACGTCCATGGACGGTGTAGGCTGGGACGAACTTATGCTTGTAGGTGGGGCAATGATCTTGAGAAGGGGCGTCTGATAGTTCTTCGTACAACATATCTAGTCACTGATGGATGGTACTTTGGTTGTGCGCTTGCTCATCCTACTGCTTCCAGATGTGAAAGAGAAGCTCCAAGTGCTCTATTGCGAGATGAAACTTGTGGTGTGAGTTGTTGTCAGCACCACCATTGCCTTCTTCAACACTGAACTTGCCTATGTCTTCAACACCATCATTTCCATTGTTAGCCCCGTCATTACCCTCTTCATCACTAACCTTGCATGTGTCTTTCCCATCTCCTGTTAGTTGCCAACTTGGGGGAATTTCCTCCTCCACAATGCAGCCCTTCCCACCAGCGTGGCTGAAATTAGCGGGAGGTGGAGGGGCTCAGAGTTGTGGGGGACCCTTGCAAATGAACCAGGCTTATGCCAGGCTGGGGACGAGGCTCAACCTCTTCCACCTTCATGCTCGAATGTTGAGGTGACGAAAGTTCTTCCGTTTTGGTTGTGTTGGGGAAAGATGAAGCGAGTTGGGATGGTTGAGGAGAGAGCTCAGTTGGGGACAGGGTTTCTAATTTGGGAATGCGTAAGGGAGGTTGAGCTTGATTCTAGGGTGAGGTGGATGGGTTTTCCTCTTTTGGAATGTATAGGGTGGATTGAGCTTTACTGGAGGGTCTACGGGGTTCGCTGAAATGAGCTATCAAGGCTCTCTGAGAAGTTGTGAACTGATTATCTCGAGTGAAGGGATTTTTGTTCCTGGTGGAATGCCTAGGCTTACCTCTATCACGGGGAATTGTGAGAACTAGGGAATGAGGGTGATGATGGTCTGAGGAAATACAGAGATTGCACTAGAGGTAAGCGAAGAGGTGAGGAGGGCCAAGAAGCCTATAACAGAGGTGGTAGCTATCAAACATCAGGTGAGAGTAGCCGCCTTGGTCAATTTTAATGTCGCTAAGTGCCATTGAAGTCCCTCCCATCACCATTGAAGCCTGACGAGATTGGTTCGAGCATATAGTACCAGTGGCCTGGCTGGAGCGCTCCTCCATGGGCTTTTGCAGGTGCACTGAGTTAATATCCCCTATGGTGTATTCCATGGGGAGTTAATAGCGTCGGGGGTGGCAGCATGGGGTATTAACTCTCCCCTCCAGCTGCTCCTACCACCTGTCCCCCCTCTCTTACTATTTTTCACCCCATCTAGGTCAGGGTAGTCTCTTTGAGCCAACTCCTGGCATTGAGTCCAAATTATTGAGCTCTGGGACCGTCCAGGTATCGCGAGGGTGATTTTTTGAGTGAGGTCCACCCCAACATTAGCAAGTTTGTCAGCCACTTTGTTTGTGTCTCTCTTCACATGAGAGGTGATGATAGTTAGAGAGGGTATTAGTAATTCTTGAAAGATGTATAGAGGGCCCAGTAGGCACCAGCTTGGGGTGATCTTTTCCGAGTTTGTGCCATTGATGATTTTGGAAGCTAGCTCAATTATAACCTTTGAGTCTCCTTCGATGATGAGACAGGTGAGATTTTGGTCCAGGGCTAGTTGGAATCCTTTAATCATGCCCCAAATCTTCATCAAGTTGTTGGTATCATGTCCCAGGTTTTCTGCAGTTATGTTGTGTATTCTGCCAAGATTGTCCCTTATTGTTGCACCCGCCCCAGAGGGGCCTGGATTTCCTTTTGAAGCTCCATCAAAATTGATTTTTTGGAAGCGAGGAGGGGAAGGGGACCAGATTGAGGGACTAGCCAGAAGGGAAGAGGGGGGGGGAGGGGGTGGGGAAGAGGTAGAAGAGAGCTTGAGGCCCCAGGATTTAAGAATTAGGAGTTCTGCAGGGTCAAAAGGTTGGTCATATTTAGTCCAAGGTTGTAGCTAGAGGGTTTCTTGAAGGTCCAGGAGGATGGTGGACCAAAGGATAGTGGGGGTGGAGGGTGTTGCATTCAAGATTCTCCTGTTGCGTTCTTTCCAAAGTTGCCAAACTATGAAGCCTGGTAGGAGTTTCTAGATCCTATTGAGAATTTGTCATTTGTAAGGTCTTGGTCCCCAATTTTTTATTGTGTTTGTGATATTGCTCTGATCTCAATGAGTTCTCCACAGATGTTGAGTGGCATGATCCCAAATATTAGCACTGGTGGTGAAACTGTTGAGAAGGTGTTCCATGGTCTCCTCGTCTTTATTGTATAGATGGCAGATCGAGGGGCCAATAAAGCCTCGTTTTCCAAGATTATCCCAGGTTAAGATCATGTTCTGTAAGAGGAGCCATAGGAAAGTGGAGATTTTTGGCCAAAATTTTGACTTCCAGACCGCGATCCAGATTGGATCCTTTGGTATGGATTGAAAACCCTCCTGTAGAGCATATCCTTATTTGAGAGTAAAGTTGTTGTTGGGTGAGTGATCCCATCTGATTATGTCTGGGGAATTACTGACTCAAATTCTTCGAGGAGAGAGCACCTAAGTCCAGTTCTACAAGTTGCAGTTTTTTGTTATCTAGAGGTTCTGAGGCGTGGACTTCTAGGTTCTCTAGGAATGATTGTTTAGATTCTTTATCCACATGTCAGCTACTTTAGTTGTGGCAAGGTTTTGTATGTTGTTTTCATAGTGTTACATAGTTTCATCAGATTGAAGGCGGGGCAACTGCTACCAAGCATCAGTCCAAAACCTAGCATTTTGACCATTGTTGATTTCCCAGAAGGCATGCTCCTGGATTAGTGGTATGTTCCTCTAGGCAACATTCCAAATGTTGGAGCCTTGAATTTTATCTTACATTCAGATCCAGTGTGATTGTTGGATGTCTGGTGTGTATTTATGTTTCCAAATATGGGCCCATATTTTTTTGGTATTTTTTATCCATCTCCACCAAATCTTTGCTCCCATAGTGTTATTGAGCTTGCCAGGGTCTCTGAGGCCAAGACCCCCAGGGCTTTGGGTTTGCAGACTTTTTTCCCATCTGACTAGAGCCCATTTCTTGTCTGGGTTGTGGCCATGCCAAATGAAGGTTCTTTGAATATTTCGTATTTTATTTATGACTGATTGGGGGGTAGTGATCCGAAAACGGATCCATAAGCCTAATGGGGCTTGAAAAATGCTCAAAAATAAAAGTTCTTGGAATGCGACGAAAACTATTCCATTGCGTCCATCTCGTCTTCCTGATTCCGGTGGTATATTTACTTCATCAAACGGAGTCCGTATGGAGAAGATATCGCGTTCTGTCCGAAAAGTCAAACAGGCAAAAAAGGGGGATGACTGTACAGTCCGTACAGTCCACGTGGCACGTCCGTACAGCTGACGTGGCATGTTCGTACAACTGACGTGGGCCAACCAGGAGGCGACACGTGGCAGACTGTACGGAGGACATGTGGCATCACCAGGACGCGACATGTGTCAGGTGAATTTGGCATTTTCGGCGTACGATTGGACCGGTACGGAGGTGACACGTGTCACCACTTACAGGGTGACACGTGGCAGGATGACGTCAGCATGATGATGTGGAAGCTGACGCGGCAAGTGACTGGGTTGTACGGTTGGGACACGTGGCAGCATGGCAAAGAGACAGGTGGCGTACGGCGGGCTGATGTGGCACACACGTGGGCCAATGACAGGCCGACACGTGGCACGTTTCCACTGGTTGGTAAGGGTGCCATGTGGCCTAGTCATGGGCTGCCACGTGGCACCCCATTATTGGTTCGTTGGTTTGTAATACAAAACTTGGTTTGGCTCGGCGGGGAATTGAACCCGCGGCCTGCATGCGCGCAATGAACTAAGGAAATCGAGCTAACCGGCCGCTCGGCGGTTGGTGCTTGTTTAACAAACGGTGTAATATGTATTTAAATTTAACCGGAAGTTTGAACCGGCGGGAAAAGGGTCGGGGCCTAGCCCCAGCCCCCAGTTCAACGTATTACAATATGACCGATCGTTCGGGCCACGGTTCAAACAAACGGCGGGAGTTGTTAGCCACGGGTCCTATTCATTTGCCACACGACCCGGGGCTTTATCACTACAAACGCGCAGGGGGTTCAAACGGTTAGCACGCGGTTCTACCAACCCACCACAAGACCGAGAGCTGTCCAACATGGGCGCCGAGCGGGAGATCATGTTGTTAGCCGTGGCCATATGGCGTGCCACATGACCGGGGCAGGTGCGAGGAATAGGGGCCCGCGCTATGGCGCGTGGCCTTATGGCATGGCATGTGACCAAGTAAAGGGGGCCGCGCCCTGCATTTGGGGGCTGCGCCCGATTTATGCCCAATAACTTTATATTAGTGGGTTTTTATAACAGAATTTTGGTTTTTCTTTGTTAATTATTATGCCTATTTTTGTTGGATTTCTTCCATTTTTGGGGGATATTGGGCATTTTTGGAGGCCAGATTCTTGGAGGAAGTTGGGGATATGAAACCAACTCCTTTTCTATATAAACCAGGCCTGTTTGAGGCCAAGGGACAGTCATTCAGAGCAGAGTTATGCTGAAGGAAAGCCAAGCCAAAGTCAGTTTGATGCAGGGAAGTCTTTGAGGTGGAAACGTTGTCGGATCGTTTCTGGGAGCTTGGAGCATCAGTTTTGCATGCCGTTTCTTTCATTGGGTTCTAGAGATCTGGGAGAACAAGACCAGATCAGTCTTCTAGCCTTTTGGCATTGCTGAGATGTAATTTTGAGCACTTGAGCAGAAATAAAGAAGCCTCCCCCACAGGAAAAAGGCTCGGAGATGTAGGCAAACATTGTGCCGAACTCCGTTATCAACCTGCGTTCTTATGGTTTTCTGTCATTTATTTATTTCAGATCTGCATATGTGTATTTGAATGGCATAATCCTCTTCTTTCCTCATTCTTTCAATAATTTCTCAAAATGGTTAATTAATTCATGCAAGTAAAACTCAACCATAATCATTCAAAAGATCCTACG
>ML779578.1:1018228-1035435 GCA_009831015.1 Picea engelmannii | reverse complement strand
TTCAAAAGATCCTACGGATCAGGTATCAAGCATGGAAAAAAGATAGGCGGGAATGGCTTGGAGAATTGATTTGAGGAGAGTGATTCTAGCTGGGAGATTGAGAGAGAGAAAGGTCCATCTACTAAGACGATTGGAGATGGAGATCAAGAGAGAGTCCCATGAAAGGTTTCGGGCTGCCAAGTCAAACAAGGGGAGGCCTAGGTAGTGAGTTGGTAGGGAGAAGACCGGTATGGAGAGTAGCTGAGAGACATGTTGTTGGACGGATTTGGGGGTATTGAAGAAGAGAATTTGTGATTTTGCAAGGTTGAAGGAGGTGCTAGTAGATTCACTAAAGTCTGAGAGGATGGAATTGATCTTTTTGGCTTCTTGTGTCGTGGGGGTGTTCATGAGCATGGTGTCATCTACAAATTTATTGTGGAAGGTTGCGGGTTGGAGACCATGAAGGGGGGGGGGGGGCTTGAAGAGAGCCATTTTCTACAGAGGTTTTTATGTAATGTCCCAGGCCCTCTGCCATTATTACAAAGAGAAAGGGGGATAGAGGGTCCCCTTGCCTTATTCTCCGAGAGGGGGAGAAGGGTTGGGAGGGGGATCCAATGACAAGGATTGAGAAGAATGTGGAGGAGATGAGGTTCAAGATCCAGTCAATCCAGTTAGGGAAGAAGCCAAAAGCTGTAAGGACTTATTTTATATAGTGCTAGGTTAATTTGTCAAAGGATTTGGAGAGGTCAAGCTTGAGGAGCATACCTAGTGTGCATGTGCTTTTGAGTGAGTGGATGATCTCATGAACCGGAATAATGATATCCATTATTTGTCTTCCTTCAACATAGCCCGACTGCTCCTTGGAGATGATGAAAGGGAGGATTGGCTTGAGTCTAAGAGATATTACTTTCGAGATAATTTTGTAGATCACATTGCAGAGTGCTATGGGTATGAAATTTTTCATATTGGTGACCCTCTCTTCTTTGGGTATCAGGGTGAGGAAGCTGGAATTGAGGACTGGGAGGACTTTGCCAGAGCTGCATGATTCCTCCACTAGTTGCCATACTTCCTCTCTTAGCATAGGCTAGCAGGAGTGAAAGAAGTCCGTTGTGAAGCCATCAGGCATGTGAGCCTTGCCCATGGGTAACTCTTGTATGGCCAGATCCACTTCAGCTTGACCTATGGGGGTCATGAGAGCTTCATTTTTCTCCGAAATGATGAGTGTGGGGATGTTGGCTATCAATCGCCCTATCTCGGTTCACTGGTGCTTCTAAGAAGAGGTCCTGGTAGTAATCAGTGAGCTCCTGAGTGATGTCCTGATGAGTGAGTAGGGTTTTTCCCTAAGCGTTTTCTAGCTTGGTTATGCGGTGGATGAAGCGCATGTGGATCATTGAGCGGTGGAAGAATTTTGTGTTTTTTTCCCCTTCTTTTAGCCATTGAATCATGGATTTTTGTCTCCAGAGAATTTATTCCTAATTTAATCTATCTTCCAATTGTTGTTTGATTTGTTTCTCCTCCTGTTGCTGATCTAGGGTGAATCTGGTTTGAATGGACGTCTTTTGAAGGGCTTCAAGTTTTTGTTCTAGGAGTTTTCTTTCTTGAAAAATATTTCCAAAGACTTCTTTGTTCCACTTCCACACTTGCTGCTTGAAGTATTTGAGATTTTGCTGGAAGCAATACATCTTGGTTCCCTGTTGGATCTCTGCTTTGTCCCACCATTGTTGTGCCAAGGTCTGGAAGTCTGGATGTGAAAGCCAGAACTTTTCGAATCTGAAGGGTTTGAGTTTGGGTGAGGTCATCGTGTCGACCCATAGCTGAACATGCCAATGGTCTGAGCTCGGTTTAGGAAGGATTGTGGACTCAATTAGTGGGCCTTCCAATAGAAGGGTTTCTGAGAGAATAAAGTGGTCGAGCTTGCAGGCAATTTGTTGGGGTCTCATTCGCTTGTTCATCCAGGTGAAGGTTCCATTTCCATTTTCGATGTCTATGAGTTTGTGAAGATCCGGGAGTTCCTGAAATTTTTCATTGTCTTGTTCCAGTCTCTTCTTCTCGCCCCCTTTTTCCTCCAGAATGAGGATCATGTTGAAGTCTCCACCCAATATCCATCGTTGGTTATTGGCTATGGAGCTGAGGTAAGCTAGGTTCTGAAGGAAGAGTTCTTTTTCATGGATGTTCTGTGGTCCATAAGAATTGGTGATCCATCCATGTTTATCCGAGTCAATTGCTCGATAGTGCAGTGTGAGGGAGCCCTGTGTTGAGAGACCTTGGTTGAGTATGACCAAGTTTGGGTTCCAAAGAATTTCCAGGACACCGTTCGTGCCTTTCGAGTCTATGTGGTAAGAATTGCAGTTGCACCAACATCTTCTGAATATCTCTTCTGCAGTCTGATCTGAATATTTTGTTTGTTGGAGGAGAAGGATGTCTGGGTCTTTCGATTTAATGCAGTTGCAGATGATCCTTTGCTTAGATCTTCCATTGAGGCCCCTGATGTTCCAATTGATGACTTTCATGATTTAACAGTTGGGTTGGTGGGAGAAGGATCTCTCCGAGAGTTGTTGTATCTGTCCTGAGTTGATCATATAGTTGCCAGCTTCCTTGATGAGATGTTGCGCTGATCTCCTACCCTTCCTTTTGTTCTCTTTTGTGTTTCTTCTTTGGTCTAAGTTAGGATCTCCTCTTATGCCCAATCGTAAGGTTTCTCCTACTAACGAGTCCAGAAATACTTTGTGCACTTTCCTTAGTTGTTCTTCATGTAGGGTTTGTAGATCTTTCTTGTTGAGAGCTTCTTCTAGTCTGTCGAGATCTATTTCTGCTAGGTCTTGTTCATTCATTGCCATGAATGTGTCTTCCTTCTTGTCTGGTGCCTTGCCTGAGTTTGGGGGATAGCTCAAGGTTTCCTGGGTTGGGGTCTCCTTTGGTTGTTGGTTTTCTTTGTCATTGGTTCCATTTGCTCCTGTTGATTTATGGGGGTTTTCAACCTCTTCTGCCTCTGGTAGTTTTGTAAGGACTTCAAAGGATTTTCTTCCTTGGGTAAATCCATCCTTTGGATTTTTTTCCTCGGCTGGATTTGGGGGAGCATTAAGGGGGCAGTCTCTGAAGAGGTTTCCATGCTCATGGCATTTTCTACATCTGAATGGTACATGTTCATAATCTATTGTCTATGCCCACTCCTTATCTTGGTATTCCAGGGTTATCGATCCTGGGAGGGATTTGGATATGTCCATATAGACACATATTCTAACATAGGAGGTGTATTTTCTATGCTTAGTGGCTTCTGAGTATTTGACATGTTTCCCTAAAGTGTTGCCTATGCCTGACAAGATTTCCTCTAGCCAAAATTCTTGAGGTAGGGAATAGAGACAGATCCTTACCGAGGCATAGTTGAAGTTCTCTTTCTTCGGGGAGAAGCGTTCTGTCCAGAATCGTAGATATAGCCCTGCCAAGTTGTAGAAGTAGGGTCTTCCTTCAAATACACGGTCTTTGTCCTCTAGATTGTAGAATATAACTATGAAGAATCCCTTGGAACTCAGCTGGATCTCATAGTCTCCCTTGGGGTTCCACCAGGTTTTGATCCATCGAGATAGGTCTCTTTCTGAGGGCCAGAGGCCTAGCAAATTTCCTATGAGGGAATGATCCCTCATGAACTCGGTGTGATCTCCTATTCTATTTCTTTTTATAATGTATCTTGGTGTTGTCTGGGTCTGCAGAATGCATTTTCCTGGGATCCATGCACGAGCTGATTTTGGATTCGAGGTCTCTACATCCATGTTCGTTTTCGTGTTGTCGTTTGTTTCATCCTGCAAGAACTAG
Organism: Picea engelmannii; assembly: GCA_009831015.1. NCBI lineage: Eukaryota > Viridiplantae > Streptophyta > Pinopsida > Pinales > Pinaceae > Picea > Picea engelmannii. The sequence continues at coordinate 1,031,646 of ML779578.1, read as the reverse complement.
TCTCTCAGATGTTGCGGCGGTTCGAATGACGGTCTGCGCATGTGTGCATTGTGTGGTTCATTCGCTACAATGTTTCGGTATGAGGGGGTGCCTGCCCCCTCTTTAGTGGGAATGTTGTTGTGACACTCAGAGATGCATCACAAGTGCGTTGGAGGTTAACAGAGGTGTTCGTCTAGGAAGGCGGGGGATTCAGAGTTCATGAAACCCAAGTTGAAACCCTAGTTGTAGAGCGAAGATCTCTTTTCCTCTTACCTAATTTCACGGGTTTCTTTCTCTTTCCATAGTATGTGTGTGTATGTGTTCCAAGTCATGGTTGGATGACCAAGTCATGGTGTATGTATTAAACTAAATAATATAACATAAATTAACATGCATAAATTCATAAAACTAGGGAATCCATACCCATTTCATTCATAAATAGAAAATAAACTCAAATTACAAAATTATAAATGTATTCCTTATGTTCCATAGGTAATGGATGAGAATTCCATCAATATCTAATGAGTGGATGGTCACTTGGAGTGCTTAGTTGTGAACAGATTGGTTGAGTCTAAGAGAAATTGGGTTAGGTTGAGTGACCTGCAAGTATGTGACCCTTTTTCTTGATACAGTGGTCTCATAGCTTGGATTAGGGGTGGCACCTACATTGGGTGTTTACAAATGGTTGGAAAATTGCTTGCATACAACCAATTTCTTGGACCATCTCGGTTAAAAGATAAGTGTTCCATCTTTACTCTTAAATGTTCATTTATAATTTTGTAATTTGAGTTTATTTTCTATTTATGAATGAAATGGGTATGGATTCCCTAGTTTTATGAATTTATGCATGTTGATTTATGTTACATTATTTAGTTTAATACATGTATGAATTCAAATGGAATTGGAGTTTTATTGGGTTCAAGTTTATGTTGAGAATTTTGAACCTGGATCACATCCCTAACCCATGGGTTGGGTAATTTATGGAAAGGTAATTTACAAAGAAAACTATTGTATTCTATAAGACTAAGGAACCCTTTCTCATATAAAATGGGACACCATAAAGGTTCATGATAAACAAAATATAAAAAAATAATTGCTACAATTATTGGTAATGAGCCATGATAACTAATGGGATAATGGAAATAGAAAGATCCATGTTAAACAAAATGTTTGATTTTTATAGATAAACATTCCAAAATATAATTTAACTTATAGCATTCAATTCATTTCTCCTGCTACTATTAGTGCTCAAGTTGCTTCCATTTCTCATTTCTTCATCACTTGCAAGTGATGACACACTTATGTTATTTGCATCATTTTGTTGATTAGCTTGATTTTGTTCAACGTTTCCATCTTCCATCTATGAACATAGAATTAAGTGTAATGAATATATCTACATATATAGTATATTATATGTGATTATAGGAATCAATTTAACCTTATAATAGCAATGAGTGCATCATGAACAATACACAATCTTTTGAAGTCGTGCATCACATTATTTTGCAAAATATCTTCTATTGGTTTGAATCCATACTTTGTTTTTGACGAGTTTTATATACCATGAAAATATTTAGATAGTATTAAAAGTTTATTAGTGTTCCAATATTTGAAAAGTAGGAGATGTAAAACAACATAGGTACTTACAAATTGTTCAATTAACCACTACAACATATAGTTACAACCCATACTAAATCCAATGCCAATCAAATGTTCAAATGCATCTTCTTTGTACATGAACACCTTATAGAAATATCTATAGATGATTGTAAATTAATTAAAATATAAAAATCACAAAATGTTTGAAAATGTTACGGAAAAAGACACAAATTTTGTAATGAATCATTTTTTCCTTGTTGTTCCATCTTATGTGATTAATGGTTCCATTTTATTTTCTTTCCCACAATAAAAACAATTGAAAATGAGTGTTTCATGGAATAAAATTCATTCGTTACACATATTAAAAAAACAATGATTAGATAGGTCTGACGCAAGATCTTATTGGGATAGCTATTCCTATGATTTAATTATTTGTAATTCTTTGAACATTTTCTTACACACTTTTTTAAACATCCCTACTAGCATGTTTTGAGTATCATCTTGTTCAATGTATTTGAGGTTCTTCATCTTCCTAAAATAAAGAAGAAAAATAAAATCAATTAATATTTCTATAGAAATAACATGAATTTTAATTTGGTAATTTTGTATCTATTGTGTGTGTGCACAGATTGATAAACATGTTTAATATTACTAATTTTTAATTGATTTTTTTTTTATTTTACAAGTTTATTGTTTCAAGTCTCATTTCCCATTGCTTTGAAAATGCTTGAAGTACATTAAATATATAACCTAGTTCCTAGGTTCATTGGATTGATTTTTTTACTATAAGTGGAAAGCGTGTCCATATGTTCTTTCCACTATATCCCTCATAGTATTATAAAATATTTTCACCCTATTATTAACTTCCGACACCACTCCAAATGACAATGGACCAATTCACCATCATATATAATGAACAATGATATAGCAATCAATACCCTTAAGGTATTACAACTACCTCCAATCCCTGCCACTATATGGACCAACCCTTCCATGGATTTTATAGTGGGCATCCTTAGTGTTGACAACAAAATTGTCATCATGGTTGTATTTGATTATTTTTCCAAATATTCTCACTTTTTTGGCTTACACATCCATTTATACCATCAACAATGGCTGAATTCTTCAAGGATCATATTTCAAAATTACATGGTATGCCTAAATCCATTATCTCTAATCATGATCCTACTTTGACTACCAAATTTTGGTAAGAGTTGTTTAAACAACAAGGAACACACTTGAAAATGGGCACAACTTATCATCCCCAAATAGATGTTCAAATAGAGGTGGTCAACAAGTGTTTTGAAATTTATTTACATTTTTTTCCATTAGACAGGTAGCCCCAATGGCTTAAACAGATTCCCCTTTGAATGGTGGTACAATACCACTTATTAGAGACTACCAAAATGTCACCATATGAAGTTATCTATGGGAAAAATACTCCTTCAGTGGCTTCATATTCATAACACATCCACGATTCAGGAAGTGGATCACACACTCAACATATGTGCATAGACATTCTTTGCATGTTTAAGGACGATCTAGTTTTGTCTCAAAATAAAATGATGTAGCATGTAGATAAACATCACTCTAAGATTACTTTTCAAAAAGGTTGTCAAGCATTTCTCCATCTCCAACCCTATAAGAAAACATCTCTCAGTGACAAGGACCTCCAAAATATAGCACCAAAATTCCAAGGACCTTGTTTGATTATTATCATTAAAACTAAAAACAACCTTTTAAGAGGACAATGAAAGGAAGTGCACTACGAGTTTTTCTATTATTTTGGTATTGTGATTTTGACAATATTGAATTCCCATTTTACATGATTTTGAGAACATTAAAATTCTTAAGAAATAAAATTTAGAACAAAATTATTAAAATATATAAATTCTTAACAAAAATTGAAAAATCTTGTATCATTACAAACTAGATTCAAAGATGATTCCATTTACAGTAGGTCTAATAAATGATCTTCAAAAATTGTAGGGGTTTTCCCTTGTTGAAATTATAGATTTCTAATAACAATTATAGAATTTGATGTTATGGTTGACCAACAACTCTCAACTAAGAAAACATTTCAATTGAGAGTTTTAAAAACTCTTGGACGAGAGTTTTAAAAGATCTCATGTGAGAGTTTAATAAACTTAGTATGAGAGTTTTTAATACCCCTGTTAGCTAGAAACTCACAAACTCTTGGTCGAGTTTTTATAAAAATATCTTAGAGTAGAGTTTATAAAAATATTGAGCTAGATTCTTGTTGAACTTTCGTGTGAACTTATTGTGTTTTCCTCACCATGCCTCACTTCAAAAGTGTTACACATATTCACATGTTAACCCATAGGAGAACCTCTTTCGAATAACTCAATTACAACCACATAACCAAATCGTGCGTTCATGTCCCAATATTGATTATATTGATCTCTATATATACCTTTTATCACACAATTCACATGTGATCCTTTTAATAGGACAAATTCTATTATATATGAATTTACCCCATTACGTACTCATTTAACCCCACATGTACCCCTCTTGAACTCATTTCATAGTACTCTCCTTCAAAAATATTTGTTCTCAAATATTTGTAGTTAATGTTTTAACATGTGAAGAAAAAAAGTAACAGGATTTCCTTATATTCTGAATGGCTTTCTATTTCTGATGATGATCCATCCAAATTGAATACTTTTTGGCCTTAATCCTTGATAGTTGGTTGTCACATATTTTTATTTCCTTAGATTCCACATGTTGTCATCGTAACTTCTACTATCTATTGTTGGTCTATAATAATATACTATCAAATTATGGTTATGTGATGCCTTGTTCCATGAATATGGTTGACTATTCCATATTATTCCTTGGTAATGTTGATATCAATCTTCTTGTCTTTCTTATCAAATTTATTGGTAACGAGGGTATCAATATAGTTTCATATTTGATGGTTTTCCTTCATCCTACACACCCATATCATCAATGTTCTTTTCAGAGATACTAGCATCCACTATCCTCTTTGCTTGGTATTTGATTATTCTAGCCTTTGAGATAATACCATCATATTTGATATGCACATCCTCAAGTTAGAGCTCAACTTCTTCAAGTATTTTTTGATGACCTTATTAAATATTAGATTCCTTCTCCCTTTAACAATGCAATGCAATTCCATCCATTAAATTATTACATCCTTCTTCAATTCTAGATTGCATTTTTTATTTTACCTCATCGATATTTAGGGATTCTTCAACATTCTTGAAAATTTTCTCTTGTATTTTGGTAGTATTCTCTTTAATTGTTCTGGTAGAATATTCATGCTTATTCTTTGATTTATACTCTTGTAGATTATTTTTCATATTATTAACAACGTTAACAACTTCTTGGTTATACTTATGCAACCTTTTGATTTATTCATCTTTATTTCCAATTTTTTCATTGACTCATCCTTTTATTATTTTAATTTCTTAACCTCCTTCACCAATATTCATTAAGGGATTGAATTTCCTTTGCAATCCTAAGTAATTCCATAGGATGAGTTTCATATTCATCTCCTCTAAATTAAGGTATTTCCTTTAGTTCTTGCTTGGGGGTCTAACCAAAACCTTCAAATTCTAGACACAATATCTTAATAATAATAATCCCAAACAATTATGATCATTTTTTGTATACATCCTCTTGTGTTTCCTCTTTCCAATGATTTTGAAACACCTCACTCAAACATCTTAGTCAAATGCTATGCAAATTAAGTCAACATACCTTTTAAAACCCTAATTTGGAGTTTGTCTTGTTGGCCAACCTTTCAACTATCACAACTTCACCAATTATAATCATATGTTGCTAGAAATTTTTACATCATGTTATCTTCAAGCTCCCATTCAATTTTTACCTTCTAATAGAAAGTTGTTCTTTCATTACTAGAACTTGTTGTTTTTTCTCTATTTTAGGAGAGAGAACTTGTATGGATTTACACATCACCTGACACCCATATTTCACTTCCAAGATCGAAAATTTTATTTGAACCACCTTGATTTGACTTCTTTTTAATGAAACTAGCGACACTCAATTTGGAGTTATCTAGAGTTATCTAGTCTTTAAATATAACTATTTTACTGAGACCACTTGTTTGAGACTAGTCATAAAACTAGTAAAGATCCTACCTTCCATAGCCTATAAATCCTAAAGTATAGTGAAATAGAATAAGAAAATTTGGTTCAGTATAATTTGATATGTATTTTATGAAATCCTAAAAAATTGTCTCACCAAAGATAACCAAAACAAAATTTGGAGAAAAAAAAATTAAGATGGACAAAATTATAAATGTATTCCTTATGTTCCATAGGTCACTATGCACCTTTATAACCATCCATATGTCCTCATAGGTCCATCAATTACTCTCTCATAACTGATTTGGTTATTTTTTTGGTTTATGATACCAGTCTAAAACATGAGGATTGCAATTTTTAAAACTCTGATGGTGCTTGAACATGAGAATGGTAAGAGTGTGAATGTTGAATGAATGAGAATGGAAAGTGTGCATTTGGGAATGGAGGAGGAATGTATTTTCATAAGGATGGCGACTCTAAAACTTCCTTGTGATGATTGTACTCAACCCTCCTGTCTTCATAACTATGTTAGGTAGAATTCCTCGCCAATCACCACATGCATTCAATGATTAAATTCTAAGTCAAGGATGGTCAATCAGATTTAAATAAAGCACATTATAAAAAGGTAGGAATTCTTAGACAACATAGAATATCCCCCCCACCTCCTTGGGACCCCTTTTTTCTTTCCCTCTAGTGGACTCATATCCCTTATACACAACCCCCATGCCTTTATAAATATGTGAGGTAGACTTCCTTACCAACCACCACATACATTGAATGATTAGATTCTATGTCAAATACTGAGGATGAGATTTAAATCAAGTGCATTATAAAAAGGTAGGAGTTCTTAGACACCATAGAATTATCCCCCCTAGGTTGGCCCCCTTTCTATTCCCCTCTAATGGGCTACTCTTAGTTTTAAGCACCATTTGAATAATTTTTATGCATCAGTGGTCCTTATAGGTATATATAAACCACTTCTATCTATAAAATACAAGCATCGATGCATTGAATGTGTATCAATGTATTTTTAATTGGTAGTGTACCAATGTTTATAACTATAGTAAGCACATCAATGCTCTATATTACAACATTAGCAATGTTAACTTCAATGATACCATTGTTGTGCCATTTGTTTTAATAATTTCACGGTGCACAAAGAGATATACCACATCAATGATTAACAATACATAGCTCATTAGTGATTTATAATATCTAATATGCACTCACACATTTAAAATAAGGGTGCACCAATAAACCTCCATGAAAAGATATGCAAAATCTTTGCTTTTGTTATCCAGTTCTTTTGGAAATTTATCTATGTTAATTGGTGTTTTTCTTGTAGTGAACTAGGGAAGCACATACTAGAGTTGTGTGCTTGGGAACACGGTCTCACTTCACGGTGACGATTATTCTTTTTGAAGTACCTAGAGTTGGAAGTTTCGATATCAATCCCACTTCAATTACTGTCATTCTTAAAGTACCTTGAGTTGGAAGCTTCCATCTCAACCCTTCAAGATCGACAAGTTAGGATAACGAGTTTCATTCATCTTCCATCACATAAAAGCTTCTTTTGAAACCTTAAACCCCTAAGGTACTTCAAACAACAAATATATGATCCACATATGTGAAATCACTTGCAAACACTTATTTAAAGTTTTTCTCTAACATTTGAATTTTTTAAAATATATATTTATGTTAAGGAAGTAACAAAAATTTTAAAATGCAAGTTTTCCAATACGAACCCCTACTTTTTTTTTAAATATGTATTTATGTTAAGGAAGTAACCAAAATTTTAAAATACAAATTTTCCAGGACGAACCCCTACTTTCATAAAAAAAAACATTATATGATGATTGTGAACTTGAATTTAAATTTGTTTTTGAGATCTCTTAAAACATGATATGATAATTATGTGGAATCTAAATTATGATAATTATTTTTAAAATATTAAATAGGATACATATATGATAATTATGTCGAATCTAAATTATGATGACTATTTAAAAAAAATTAAATAGGGTACATTTTGTGTGAGATAATCTTATGTTGTTGGTTGGTGGAAGCTTTTGGTAATATAACATCACATCAACAAAGGTGGGTGTATGTGTTCCAAGTCATGGATATTTATTTCCAAACAAAATCTGTCTGTTTATAAGCAATGCAAGGGCATGGAATCATTGATCTACTAAAGAGATTTGGGTTCAATTTTAAGGATTGGTCGCCCGAGAGATATGGGTTCAATTTTAAATATGGGACGCCACAGATCTAATTGACCAAGCCAGATATCTTTTAGGAACAAAATGCAAGGATTTGGCCCTCAGCAATCCATGCGCATGGCCTCAGACTACTAACAAACCCTACATATATAGACCCAATTCTAAGGTCAATCAACTCTCTAATGAAATGCTTCAGATATGGTCAATCTCTCTCTGTTAAAATGCATTTGACCTGTTGAGGAATATTGAAAAATTCTAACATCGCATGACTGTTTGATTGATGGGCAAACTGATGTGAAGTCGTTAGAAATGTTCCACGAAAATACCCATGAAAGCTTGTGGCATTTGAAGGTGCCCAAGATCCTCCTGTACTAACAGACTGTCTCAACAACCCTTGTCAACCATGAAAATCAAGTTTGAACTTTGAACTTAACTGCTGAATTGTCGAAATATAGAAGATACGATCATGGCTTGTAAGCACTCATGTGATCTGTCATGTATTTGAGAGGGCTGCCTGTTCGGTTGGAAGTGTATATAACTCTTTTAACCTTCGGAGCACCATGAAGAGCAAACTGCAGTAATCCTTCAGTCGTTGATGATCCTCCTCCTCCTCCTCCTCTCTGTATAATTGCAGGTCGGCCATGGCTGTTATTACCCACGAGTATTTGCCTGTTGGCAACAATATTGTAAACTGAGACCGGAACAATGTTCGACTGATAAGGTCGAATTATATTGGGAGAGCTGTGGACTCTGTGCAGGTCGAATCCCATCTTCGAAGGAAAATTGTTGAGGGCTCCCTCGGAGGGAACCTTCCTCATATTTTGCCCGTAAGTGGAAGAACGACACGACGTTAATGGCAGATCATCCATCCACTGAGCCATTGGGTATTGGCACTCGATCTCTGCTGGTCCACTGGATTCCGGATCGGAAAAGTAATCTGGAACTTTCAATAATGGCGATGAGGGGATTTTTTGTTTTACTAAAATTGGGGCTAGTCCATTTACTGCATCTATATACCTCTGCTTTGGATTCACCTGGTTTTCTACCGATGGTACTGGTGGTTTTTGAGGAAATAGAAATGCTCTGACGAAAAGATGAGTACAGCTTTCTTTGTGTCTGTCGTATCTGTCGTATTCTTCCATCATGTTCTGTAAGTCCTCATCGCATATTACTGATATCAAGACGTCCAGATCAAGCATTGGCAACTGGTATTTTATAATCACGCTCATGGTGTGAGATACATCCTCCAGTTTTTTCATAAAATCTGGACAATAAAACGCGTAAATCAAAGGAATTAAAGCTCATCAACAAATATATTTTACGTTATTCTGAGAAGCGTTTTTTTCTCTTCTGTTTTCTCGAGAACCATGAAAAAACAATCCCCATAAGAACCATACAAATGGCTGGAATTCAGGCTAAAGTATTTGAGATATTTATTTGAGAAATCCACATAATCCATAAAATTTTAGTGGTCCATAATGGAAGGAAGGAGCGATTGTTAATTCCAATTCTAATAGTTGTTATTGTGATGGGAATGGGTTATTGGTAAAGTCTACAGAAGTATACATATTCTACCCTTTTGGATTTTGGATAATGGAAGGAAGGAGCGATTGTTAATTCCAATCCCAATCGCTGTTATTGTAATGGGAATGGATTACTGGTAAAGTCTACGGAAGTATACATACTCTACCCATTTAGATTTGAACTTGTAACCTCTTAAAAGGAAACACATGTTCTTACCCACTCAGGTTCTTATCCATTTCAAATGTATAAATATTCCAAATGTATAAATATGTTATGTTCATAGATCTGTCTAAATCTATACAAACATGAAAAACAATGAAATCAAAGGAAACAAACCTTGGAAAGTGATGCTTCTGTGGACTGTTACAAGTCTGGTCTCTCCTCCAACGTAGCGAAGCTGGCCATCGGTTGGCCTTGGCAGAAACTGACCTCCATAACTGCACAGGAACTTAAACCTATTCCCTGACAAGTCCTCCCATTTTGACGAAGCTGCTGCTATATCATCACTCGTATATTTAGATTCCATCTTCTGGACCTTGCCTCCAGAAATCTTCCACTGCCAGTTCTTCAAACTGTGTAAAGCAAACAGTATTTCAAAATTTCCAACATTTTCACCTCTGATTCAGAGACGTGCTTGGACTAAAATACAGAGAACAACGTCACCACACAGAATAATTAGTTGTTTTTTCCTGCCTTCACGCAGTTATATGAAAATTCATCCTCTAAACATTTGGCAGTTAATGACGGATTTTCTATGATTAGAGCCACAGATTCTGCATAAAACACAAAACTATTTTGAGACAAAGGCGCCCGCGAAATTGTTGGGTCTGTTTCAGGTTATTACATTACTTTGAATATTTTTGGTTGTCTGGTTTTCATTTGACAAAAACTGTTTGCTTTACACGTGGTGACTGTTTAATTAACCAAATTGTAATCCCTAAATTTTATTTGCGTATCTCCTTTGAATTCTGTAAGGGATCAAAGGGACGCGTGTAAATGTGTCATAATTCAGCTTTTGTTCTGCACCACAAAAAAAACTCCACCCAAAACCTTAAAACGACACGTAGAAACCCTAATCTCAAGCAATGTTTATACTCTGACGAAGGACGCGTGTAAATAAAGCTTGATTATATAATTGAGGTAAGAAATATGAAAAGGCGTGCGCTAAGCATTAATTAAAACGCCTTAGAACGGTGTGTTTTGTGGCATCGTTTGGCTGAATTCACAAGTTGTAAATCTAGTGCGTGGGATAAGGGTAATCTTTAATTCGATTGCAGATTTCATGTATTCAATGGAGATGGAGCAAAGCCAATGCAAATAAATGGTTGATTTTGTTTCATGTCTATTGGATGGACGAAATGTGCAATAGAGTTAAGTTGAGTTAAATTGAGGCGGATAAGAGGTATTGTGAATACCTAGTTTTATTTTTTAAGTAAAAAATAAAAGTTTATCTAAAATTTAATATGAATTATGTTGAAAGTTAGAGTTTTATTTTATGTTGGGAATTTTGTTTATGGAATTTTGTTTTTGGGAGTCTATTGGATGGACGAAATGTGCAATAGAGTTAAGTTGAGTTAAATTGAGGCGGATAAGAGGTATTGTGAATACCTAGTTTTATTTTTTAAGTAAAAAATAAAAGTTTATCTAAAATTTAATATGAATTATGTTGAAAGTTAGAGTTTTATTTTATGTTGGGAATTTTGTTTATGGAATTTTGTTTTTGGGAGTTTTGACCAATCTTTTGTTTTTTAATCATAATTAAAAGATTTGTATTAATAAAGGTTGCATCATAGTTTATAATAAAACAAGGTTGCGTGGCAGCGTAGTCCTGTCGGGTTGAATTGAGATAGGAAAAAGTAGTGGAGGTAGATGGACACAGTGGAGATATGGAAAGTAGCATGAAGCACAAGTGGTATCCATGCAGTAAATGAAACATAGCCTCTAGAGCCCCATTTATTTTTTGAAAGTATATAATAAAATTCAATTTTTCTGCATAGTGAAAGATAAAAAATTATGACGACACAAATATAAAAGGAGATAAAAAAACAATTTAATTTGAAATATATTAAAAAAGTTACATTGTCATATAGACTTGTGAAAGATAAAAATGTATAAGGACATAAATACAAAAAGAGATAAAAAAACAGTTTTATTTGAAATATATAAAAAAATAAAAGTTTGTTACATATTCCTGGAAATTTCAATGCGTTTGTCATATAGACTGGGATTGGGGCTCTCGCGGACCATACGAGAAATATGTACAAGAAACGGCACTGTAGAAAGAAGAAGTAGGTGACGGTAGAGTGAAATACCTGAAAAAAATAAATTGAAAGGTATTAGTCTTTGGCTAGACATTTCTATTTAAAAAATTAGAATAATTGGGTTGATAAACAAAGCAAGATGCGATCAGTAGACTTACAGTGATGGTACATCCTTTTGTTATTTGTTTGTTGATGCCTTTTCATTGATGTCGTCGATAACTACTGGAATCGTGGCAATTGCCTGTTGCCTTTCGTCGACGACCTGCTTCAATTCCCTTCCAAGTCATTCTTCAATGTAGCTTCTCATTGGGGCGACGTTGATCTCATTCCAGATTTTTATGTTGAAAAGTTTATTTTCTAATTCCCCAAAGTCGATAGAAAGATTACGCAGAGCTTGATCAATTTCCTCATTCTATACTGAATAGTCGACTAGCCAGTCGTCGACGTCATGTTGACCATATTCAAGGATGTTGTAAAACTTTTCCAAAGACAACACCTTAAACATATCAACTTATTTATCGAAGTCTTGCCTAGTTAAGGGCAAGGAGTTGACGATTAAGTTGGGGTATTGGAAGTCGTTGGTCCTTCCAGGTAAGTTTATTCTGGACAACTTTGTGAATAATTTTTCTTTCTTTGATATGTCTTGTTCACATGACTAAACAATGAGATGTAGGTTCTTCACTTTTTCTTTCCAGCATGCATTTAATTGATCGATCTAGTTTTTGGATGGAAGATCTTGTTGTCTTCTTATTGTTGATGTCATGTTGTTGACAATGGTGCCAAAAGGAAGGACCGTGTTTAAATAGAAATGTTCTTCATCTTTTAACTCCACCTGCAAATGTTCGAGAAAATCATGTTCCCTTATTCCAAGGGAAGTCATGGTTTGTGATGTTTTTCATGCCTCAGTAACCAATTCCATTCTTTTCTTGATATTATTCTCCACATATCCTCTACACGATGCGAGGAGGCTGGAGGATCCTTTTAAATTGGTTGCAGGGGTGGCAGGCATGGCTATTGCCAAAGGATTGGAAAGCAATGGCATAGGAATCAAAGCCTCTTCCAATTCCTTGACGCAGTTCTTCAGTCTGGCATTCTCGGCCTCGATGCCTCCAATGGAATCATCAAGTGCATCTCTGGTCGCTATGTGAAGTTGACAGATTTCAGATGACCGCATGTTCGCAAGGTTAACCTTTGAATAAGATTTTCCTTTCTTATTTTTAACATTTTTTTCAATAATCATTTTTTTGGACTGGTTGTCAAAAACAACACTCTGGAACACGAAGGATTCATCTTCGTCAAAATTTTCGGTATCATATATGTTCATTTGATGACTATGTTGGATTGTGTCTCCGGGATGATTAAGGTAGCGGAGTACGCTATCCAGATCAGGCTCAAGTTCCATGTTCTCACTCTGAATTTCGGGCTCTTTCGGTTGTCCCACAATATTTTTTCTCTTCTTGTCTACTGTGTTCGACAACACAGGTATTCCAACAGAGGACGAACACCTTCAGTAACCACTCACATAACCAGATCAAAGATCAACACACTGATGTTTTCACGTGGTAAAACCCCTACAGGGAAACATCCACGGCCCCAGCTAACGCGGCCACTTGGAGCAGTTTATTAATGCAAAGAAAAAGATTACAGAGAGATTTTACAAGAGAATTTCTCACAATCGATCATCGACAAATGACCCTCCATGCTCTTTAAATAGAGATCATGGACCAATCGGGTGTTAAGCC
>ML779578.1:1006590-1016991 GCA_009831015.1 Picea engelmannii | reverse complement strand
TGGATTTACACTTTTTATGACATGCCTTATCATTGGTTCTATGAATTGCATAGGGGTTATGATTTATTTTTGTTTTTATATATATGATCTAATCCTTATGATAATATTTTCATGACTTATTGGCTTGTCAACTATATGAATTCGTTTTGGCACTTTGATTAAAATTTTGATTATATGAATTAATACATTGGTGCATAATGATTTTGGTATGATTTAAACGTCGAATGTTTTGAACACTATGGCATAGTGTTAGCGCATTTTGGTATGCATATTGCATTTGATTAGTTGTACACCCGACTTAATGGATAATCCACTATTATGAATTGAACAACTATATTGGCGGTTGTACTTTGACCATAAGTGTTTTGCATGGCAGTGAATGACTCCACCACCCTCGGATGCACGCATTAACGCTTACCCCCTTTTGCTCGTTCATTGATGTTAGACCGAATAACTCTGCTCCTGTTCGAACCCTTCCCTTACCATGCATTCAACTCCATGGCACCAGTTGTGCGAGTTGAACCCAATGGAAAACGGGCCCTGTTGATGTTTGATAATGCCCGCCAAGATTTGGCAGACAATGGTGGCTTACCTTTGTGGAACGTTTCGAGGGTTTTAACCTTTGCGTGGTTCGACAGTTTGCTATGACCTTTGATGGTTGTCGAGCCAAGGTCGGCGATATACAATTGGAAATTGATGAACAGTTTATCAGTCTTTCTACGGGTTTGCCTGCCACTGGACAACGATGGTCCAAGAATTGCAAAGTCGAAGAGGTCCCGTGGACACTGCTCTTCCAGTCACGCAAAATCACTTCCTGTGATAAAGGTTTGCCCGTAACTATTTTCAAACAACGTTGGCATGATTTATTGATGATAATCAAGAAATTTGTGACCTGCGAAGGTCGCTATGGGTTTGTGTTCCTACACCACCTGTGTTTGCTTATGGTTTTTATGGGTTATCAGCTCAATATGCCCTATTATTTGCATAGAAGCCTGTTTAAAATGTCGAAGAAGTAGAAAAGGAACCAGGCTGATAGTAGCCTTTTTAATTATGGGTTGGTGAAGCTTATTGTTGTCTGTCATTTGAGTCTGCTCGGGGATTGTTGGAACAATTTCGTTGCTCATAATGGTTTCAAGGATTCGAACCCTACACAGGTTGACAAACCCGTGGTGAGCGAGGTCAAGGTTGTACCCCCAGTACCCTACCATGTCCTTCTGCCTAAACCCTCAGCCGACCCTCCTATCGACTTACCCCACACTGTGTCTAAGAATGTTGAGACTGTTAATCCCTTGGGCAAAAAGCCCATGGAAAACCTCACTGCAAACTCCAAAGGGAAAAAGAATGCACGTTTGATTTCACGGATGGCAAGGAACAAGCCAAAACCCCCTGTCAAGCTTAACCCTATCGTGTTAAGTGAGGACTCCGATTCAGAAGTGGAGCATTTCTTGGCTAGTGAATATCCCTATTCGCAAGGTTTGTGTGTCGAACCCTCGTATGATTTTGTGTCAAACCTACCCCCCTGCCTACAGGATGAACCTAACTACCCAGGCATTAAGTTGACTTGTGAAACCTTCGGTCATTTGCCCAAATCCTCTCCTGCTCTGTCTAAACCTACAGTTTCACCCTGTGATCAATGCAATTCGTGGTTGGAGCGATATTATAATGATGTTCCAATGCTCCAGTCAAAGATTCAGTCACTAGAAGACCAGATTGCACTGCTAACTAGACAAAAAGCCAAGCTTCAAGCAGTGGATAAAAAACAGAAGACAACCGGCTCTATATTGTTCAAGAACGTGGAATCTTCCACGACTGTTGTGAATTCTAAGCTGGCATAATCAAGTGGTCTCGTCGCTACACATGTATGGAAAATTTCATTTCATTTTGTAAATAATCTAGGTTGATATAATGTTTGCGATTCAGTTTTTAAACAGTTCTGTTTACATTGTGAATAGCTCTGTTATATTGCGTGTATTCTATATATAGCTTTGCTTTGAATAGAAACAAATCTTGATTCGATATATGATTTGATTATTCCCAGTATCGAAATCAATAGATTTTGATTGGATTTGAGTGATATGCTTTGAGATTTGATTGACTAGTTTATAAAATTAATAGTTTGGCCCCAAATGAATTGGTTTGTGTCACGCTCAGATTTGATTTGGTTATGATCCATGTGCTATAAACCGTTTGATTAAGTTTGATTGTTACGATTTTTGCTCGGATTCGATTTCATTATCATTGGTATGCTATGATTGGTAAATGTTTCGGGAGGATACCTGTTACGATACTGTTATATATTTGATTGATTCCAAGTTAATGAGAATGACTCTGTATCTCTTTGATGAAAACAATACACTCAGATGCCACTCATGCCCGAATCGGGTAATGAATCCAAATCATAACACTGTGTGAAAATCTTAGCAAATCGATTCGTTTTTGTTCTAAATTGGCAAGTTCGTTTTATGAATCGAGTCCAGATTCTAATTAATACTCTGCTTTTTATATTTGTGAAATGAATTGGTCAAACTCTGTTAACGATTCGTTTGATTGAAACAAATTGTGATCGAAATTAACCGATCCTGTCTGTTGACTGTGCAAGGATAAAAGATTGAAATCTATGACAAATTCTGTTTGATCCTGTTACATTTTGACTATGTGTCAGCTTTGGTTTGAATTCATTCACAATTTAAATCTTTTGCTATACAGTTATTATGGTAATCCTGTTCGATGCGATTATTTCTCCTGTTGATGAGACAAGTATAACGAAGTCTTTGTGATTTGTTATGTTTTCGATTGAATGTCAAAACGATCTCATTCGATTTGTTGAGAAATGATTATGATGCTGTTACATAAGATTTTATTTACCCGACTTGTAACAATAATCGAAACAAAGTAGTTCTTCTTTGCATTCGATTAAATGATTTGAATCTTGTTGCTATATCGTTACAGCTGTAACAAGTGGAAAATGGTTGTGTTGGATTAGATCGTATCACATACGATATGTTTCATTATCGATTTCAGTTGGATGTGAAACAGTCTTGTTACTGTTCGATTATGAAAGACCCGATTTTATGGTAACAGAAGAACAAAGTATTCCTATTTCTGTGTTCGGTTGAATCAATTTTGATCGTGTTTGATGTTAAATGATAAAATCATTTTGATTAATTCTCAAGTAATTATTGGATGTCAATTGAATTAAAAACCTCATTCAAAGATTCAATTTGATTTTAATTCCGATTCTGTATGTTATTTTAGACTAGCTACATAATTAGATGATTCTGTAGCTAAGTCCGTAGAATTAATTTTTTATTGTTTTGCTAATAAAATATCTCTCTAACTTGTTATTTTTGGTCCATTACAGGTGAATTCGAAATTGCATTGGATTTGATGAGCAGTTAGAGGATATTTGAAACATTTTGGTTTCATTTTAGTTTCCTAGTTTAGTTGATTTTGGGAATATCTTCCTAGATTATGTAAACAGTTTGATACTATCCACAGGGATGTTTTACCCTGTGGAAAAACTTATAAATGCTCAGTATTATTGTAATAATATCATCCTCATTCATGGGAGAACAAAGATATGGAATTTTAATACAGACTGAGACAGAATTTGATATTCTGCTACAACTTTAGCTTTTCATGATATCAATATTTTGTTTTATGTTTATGTGTATCAATTTGCATTTGGTTAATGACTACTTTAGCTATCTTAGTCTTTTGCAAATGATATAATTTAATCAATATAATCCATATCTGATTTCTTCCAAGTGTTTAAAAAACATAGCAATTGCTTAATTCAATTTGTGAATGACAGATTTCTCTTCTTCATAAGTTGAATTATTAAGTATAAGTTTTTGCATAACAGGTTTCCCTTATTGCAGAGATTTATAAATCATATAATTGTTATGATTTTTTATGTCTTGTTTGTCCTGTTAACAACTCAAAGAGCATTGCATCTATCGTTTACGAGAAGCTTCTGGATCATCCGGTGCGATTTTCCTTCCTCCAACCAGCTTCAAAGTCATCTTACACAGGACAAATTTGGAGCGTTTCCAGGTCAGTTTGTCATTTGTTTGTTTAGTGTATTTATTAGTAGTTTAGTTTAGATATAAGTTTAGTTAGATATATGTGTATTTAGTATATTAGATTGTTTAATTTCAGTAAGTTTTATTTCTTATTTATAAAATAAAAAAATCAACAAAAATATCTCTCGTTGTCTTAGGGAAGAATATTCATGAGTTTTGCAGGTTTTAATTAAATTTGTAAATTGTTTATATTGTACTTTTGTGAATAAGTGATATTATAGATAGTAGACTAGTTAGTTTGTTTAATAGTTAGTTTTAATTAGATTTGTTTATTAGTTAGTTTTGTTTATTGTTAGTTAGTTAGTTTGTTTTATTTAGTTTTTGTTAGATTAGTTAGTTTAGAGTAGTTTTCTCTTTGGTTTTCATAAGACCTTAGAACGGATAACGGAGCTGCTAAACCCGTCAGGGTGGTTCATTCCAAACGGTTTGGGTTATTAGACAACCCCGTACCTGCTCCACTCTCTCAGTTGACGGATGGTCAATTTCGCCCGTCAACAAATGGCACTAGAAGGAGGGCCTGAACTTAATTAATGGAACGAGGCGGTCAGAAGACTCCTTCCCCCCCTAATTGCTCACCTATAGTGACCAGAAGCCATTCACAAGATAATATTCCCCTCCAAACAACAACTACTTCAACCGAAGATCCGCAGATCACAGTTGAGCCAGCAACCCCTAATCCTACAGGTGGTGACACGCAAGAGATTATCCGTCAATCTCTTATTAAAACACATAGTGCCTTAGCTCGTCTTAGGCAACCAAACCGTCTGTGGGGTCAACCTTTAGACTTCTCTGATATCAAAGAACAATTAGGTGATATTAACCTCACTGTGAATCCTACAGATCCAATCACAAATCCTGCTGCAGGAGGATCTGGGATACCTCCTTCACCACCTCCCTCATCTCCTTCTTCTTCTGGAGGAGATTCCTCTTCTGAAGAAGGCAATTCACCTTCTCAACCTTCCACACCCACTACCCCAATGGAAAATCAGAACAACCCTGCTAGACCCTGGTTGGACCAGGATGTTGTAGCTGTACCTAGAGCCCAACACCCTTTACCTAAACATCCAGAGAAATGGCTTCCCAAGTTTGATCCTGATTCAAAACAGATAGCTGAAGATCATATCAAAAAATTTATGTTAGCCATTAGACTCCGCAATGTTGAACATGAACACGTTGTCTGTAGGTTGTTCTCTTATACTTTCGAGGGTAATGCATCCACTTGGTACTTTTCCCAACAACCCCATACCATAGTGTCTTGGGAAAAGTTTGAGTCATGCTTTTTGGAAAAATTCAGAGATGGTAAACCTCCGGAATTTTTAGTCATGGATCTTTCAAGCTTAAAAATGAACCCAAAAGAAAAAGTTAAAGATTTTAATCAAATATTATTAACACTTAAAAATCGAATCCCTACAAATTATATGCCTGTTGAGAGTCTTGTAATAGCTTACTACACTAAAGCTTTACATCAAAGTATAGTTATTTGGGTTAAACGATCTAAAAAGGCCACGTTGTTAGAAGCCTTCGAGGAGGCTAGTCAGATTGAAAAATACATACTTAGTCTTAAGGACTCTTCTAGCAATGAAACTGAAACTATTTCTTCCTCCAAAAAGAAGATTGAAATCCTCCCCAGACCTACTCAAAGTAAAACACAACTTGAAAACTCTGATTTTGAAAATTTAACTAAAGTTGTTCAAAAACTGTCGAATCAAGTTATAGACTTAAAAAGGTCAACTGAAGAAGCTTCCTCGAGTAAAGGACCCTACAAACCTCCTTTCTGAAAGCCTTTTCCTACCAACCGACCTAATCCAAACCCTGAAGGCTTGAACCTAGAAAGTTTGCAATGTGCCCTTCAAACAATTCTAGAAGCCCAAGATAACTTGATGCCTCCCGAGATCCTTCAGGAGGAAGTCGAACAAGAAACAGTTCAAGAAGAAGAGTATTCTCCAAACATCTTTGGACACTTCTCGGATAGCATCTTCCAAGCCAACTTCAAGACTGTTCACCCTTATAACACTAGGAGCAAGACAACAAACAAGCCTTCTACCGAGAACACTACAACTTCGCCTCTAAAGCCATCTAAATCAACAGAAACTAAACAGAGTAATGTCAGCCCTAACTTAGATTATGATGTTGTTGAAGATCTTAAAAAATTAAGGGCTAACATTTCTATTTATGAGTTGTTGAAGTTTCCATTTTTTTTACAAAAGATGTTGCAAAATATTTCAGAGAACGACAAAAATGGTAATTCAATTGGTAACAAGGTTGTGCAAAGCAAAGTTCCACAGAAGACTTCCACTAAAAATAATCCTGATCCTCAAGATAAAGGAAGCCTTCCTGTAGCTCCTGTAAATAATGTAAATAATGTAAATAATGTAGATAAAGTAGCATTAGAAATTGCGAGTAAAAAACCAAAAGCTACTACTCTTAGTACTCGCAAGAATGTACCTCCTTTTCTTTTAACTTTCGAGATTTTCAACAGAAATGTGCATAATTGTATGGTGGACTCAGGAGCGTCATCCAATGTGATGCCTTGGTTTGTTTGCCAAAAGATTAATGCTGAAGTGGAACCATCCACTTTGAAAATCATACAACTTGATCGGACAAATGTCAAAGTTATAGGTGAACTAAAAAATGTATTTATTAGATTATCGTCTAACCCTAAGGTCCATCAAGTTATTGATATAATTGTGGTGGATATTCCAGAAGTGTATGGTATGTTTTTTAGCAGGGACTGGTCAGAGCAGCTACATGGTTACTTCACAACAGACTGGTCTCACTTATGGCTTCCAGAGAACGGTAATCCTAACAAAATCAGAGTGAATCATGAGCTCTACCTCAAGTTCACAGTCACAGATTTGAATGATCCCAACGAACCATATACACCTCCTGCCGATTCACCCGAAGTCCAAGGAATGGACACCTTCTTCGGAAATTTCATGGCTGAGGTTTCACCTATTAACAATCCAGAACAGTAGTCCGAGATCGTAGCATATATGCAACCAACAACTTCTATGCAGCAGTCCCATGAACCCGATGGAAATCAAATTTGGTCTCTATATTTCGACGGTTCTAAGTCTAAAGAGGGAGCTGGTGCAGGCTGCATCATTATTGATCTGGCAGGTAACAAGACATTAATGGCTTGCAGACTAGAATTTGAATGTACTAACAATACTGCAGAATATGAGGCTTTACTGCAAGGTCTCAGAAAATATTTGGATATGAACATTCAAAACCTGGTTGTATTTGGCGACTCTGAAATAGTGGTTAGGCAGGTAAGAGACTCTATACACTNTCTTTCCCCGCATCTCAAAAGTTACCAGTCTGAGGTATGGAGTTTAATGAACAAATTTTCTGCTTTCAATATAAATTCCATTCCTAGATTAAATAATGTTGAAGCAGATCTACTAGCTAATGTAGCCTCTAAACTTCTTCCTACAAAAGGTTTATCCCCAAACACGTTCTCCGTCGAGCTATTGTTTCGACCATCTGTTCCTGACAATATCACAAACTGGAGAGTATTTGACGATGATCAGCAAATCATTAACTTTCTGCACATGGAAGAAACCTTTCAAGGCACAATGATAGATGAACGCACGCACGCACGACGACAATTTTCACGACTTTTCGGTAATACCTGATCCGAAATCTCCTGAAGCACTATCGGATATGGTAAACTCGATACCCAAATACATAGTTAGATTAGAAAAGTTTTATTATTTTGAAGATAAATTTAAAAAGACGGTCAATTTTAAAACTAATAGTTCCTCGTTATCTTATGAAAAATTCAATTTAGGAACTAGTGAAAATCCTCAGTGCGTCAATCTAGGCTTGGGATGTTCTAGACAAGAAAAAGTTGCTTTTGTTAAATTATTTAAAGAATTCAAGGATGTATTTGCATGGACATATGATGATATTAAAATGTTCGATCCTAATATCATACAGCATGTCATCCCGATGAATCCCCAAACCTTACCCTTCCAACAGAAACTAAGGAAAATGCATCCTAAACTAGAACCGACCGTTCAAAAAGAATTGAATAAACTCCTAAGTGCTAAAATAATTTTTCTTGTTAGACACACTTAATGGGTGTCCAACCTTGTCCCAGTTCGAAAGAAAAATGGGGAAATTCGACTTTGCGTCGATTTCCGAAACCTCAACAAAGCATCTGACAAAGACAATTATCCTGTCCCACCCATGGAACAGATCCTGCAACAGGTATCTGGTTTTGAGAGGCTATCTTTATTGGATGGTTTCTCCGGATACAACCAAGTCCTGATGTCTCCACCAGACCAACTCAAAACTACCTTCTGTACCCCGTGGGGCACTTATGCTTATCGCAAAATGCCCTTTGGATTGATTAATGTTGGTGCTACCTTTCAGAGAGCAATGGACATTGCTTTTTGAGGCTTGATCAATCACTTCGTCGTAGTTTACTTGGATTATGTGACCGTTTATTCTAAAAACAAAGACGATCATCTARCTCACTTATGAGCCGTTCTGCTACGATGTCGTAAATACGGCATCTCCTTGAACCCCAAAAAGTCCATCTTTGCAGTAGAACAGGGTAAATTACTAGGATTCATTGTGTCTAGTGATGGGATGATTATTGACCCCGAGAGGACTCAAGTCATCGCTAAACTTCCCCCTCCTACATCCAAGAAATCCATGCAGTCTTTCTTAGGCCAGATTAATTTCGTGAGAAGATTTGTCCCCAGCTTCTCCGAAATGGTCAGGCCTCTGCAGAACCTGATTAAGAAAGACACCCAATATCACTGGGGACCCACATAAAATTAATCTTTTAATTCCATAAAGAAGGCCATAATAGACGCTCTGTCTCTCATGAGCCCTGACTTCTCTCAAGATTTTACACTATACTTTTGCCTCTGATCGTTCCTATGCCGCAGTCCTAACTCAAAAGAATTCCAAGAACAATGAAGTACCCATTGCCTTTATGATCTCTGCTTTCAAAGGTGTTGAAATTAACTACCCAGCGGTCGATCGGCAAGCCTACACTGTTTTCAAAGCAGTTAAGCATTTCCGGTCCTATCTTTTAAAGTCAAGGACGAAAGTCATTGTCCCCTAACCTGTCGTAAGGAACTTGTTAGTGCAGAAGGAGTTAGGAGAGAAGAGAGCTAACTGGGTCACCTCCTTGCAGGAGTATGACTTAGAGATCACCCCAGCTCAGATCATGAGAGGCCAAGGGTTGTGTAAATTGGTTGTTGATTCAGAAACAGAACAACAAGAAGATAGTGATACGTCAAACCTAGAACAACGCAATCAAAGTTTGATTTGTTGCGCACAAAACCTCGTAAGTCCTTGGTACGACGATATTAGATTCTGTCTTGAACATGGGTCAGGACCCCGCCACCTTGACCCCGCCAAAAGAAGAGCGTTGAGACTAAAGTCCGTCTCCTTTCATCTAGTTAACGGTATACTATTTCGTCAGAATTTTGACGGCGTACTGATGCGTTGTCTCGAAAAGGAAGAAGCAGAAAAAGTCTTTCTTGAGTTGCATGCAGGAGAAGCTGGTGGTCACTTCGGTGGTGACACCACTGCTCATAAGGTTTTAAGAGCCGGTTATTACTGGCCCACTCTTTTTATGGACGCCCACGCCTTGTGTCGTAAGTGTATCATCTGTCAGAAAGCATCAGGGCGGTTGCAAAAACAAGCCTTTCCCTTGCAACCTGTTTCAATAGATTCTCCTTTCTAGCAATGGGGCCTTGATATCATAGGTCCTGTTAACCCTCCGTCCTCGCAACAGCACAAGTATATTGTGACGGTCATAGATTACTTTACCCAATGGTCTGAAGCTGCTGCGCTAAGAACTGTTAACACCAGTCAGGTAATCGTTTTTCTAAACTCGAATATTATCACTCATTTTGGTATCCCTGATTGTCTAGTCTTTGACAACGCTTCATACTTTTCTTCTCTTGAGATGAGCGAATTCGCTTTAGAGAAAGGAATAAATCTGAAGTATTCTGCTAGTTACTACCCCCAGGGCAACGACTTAGCAGAATCAACCAACAAGAACTTGATTAAAATTATCAAGAGAACCGTGGCTGAAAATCACAAGAACTGGCACAATGCACTACTGAACGCATTGTGGGATGATAGGGTAACACCCAAAGCCTCTATAGGTAACTCCCCCTTTTTCCTCGTTTATGGCAGAGAAGCAATTTTGCCACCTCACATTCTTCTTCCTTCACTTCAGTTGTCACAAAAGGTCCAAGAAGAAGATTTTCCCCTTTTAGAAAGATGAATTAACGCTTTGATGAAGTTGGAAGAAGTAAGATCCCAAGCTAAGCGTAAGTTAGAT
>ML779578.1:982987-997320 GCA_009831015.1 Picea engelmannii | reverse complement strand
TTTATAAAGAGAAGTGGGGATCACTTTTACAATGAGGTTACCTTATAATAGAAAAGTTGCATGCAAAATAACTCTAAAATAAAATATAAAGCTACTTACAGTGATTCACTTTTATACTTGAAGTGAAATGCACTTTACAATTTATACCATGAACTTTTTCAAAAGAGGTAACAAAAGAGAGACTTGAACTCAAGACCTCTTACTTAATAAGGCAAGTTTTAACCAAATGGCCTAGAAAAACATATTGTAATGTTCAGAAGGAGGATTGGGGTTGTTGTTTTTTTTGTTGTTGTTGTTGAAGACGGCCTTGGAGAGCATGCTCCAAAAAAACTCTTTTCACACAAGAAATTTTTTTTGCTTCTCGATGACAACAAGGGTTAGATCTCGGTTAGCTTACCCGGAAGATGCACCTTTTCCTATTTGTTTCTGATTTGCCGAGATCGCACAAGGTGCGAGACAAAGAGCATACGTAGATATAAAAGAGTAGCAGCCCAAAAATAAAAAAATACAAACCGAAATAAAATCCAAAGTTTGCAAAAAAATTTAAAAAATGCGTATTAAGACTTTATACCTCCAGATCTGACTGTAATGGCCGTATCTTGGGCAAACATAAACCTTTTCGGGTGAAACGAAAAGTGTCCCTGAATGAAACGAGTACTCCGGACGCAATGGAATAGTCCCCTCAGCCCATAAATGTATGGAAATTCCAGAAAATGGAGATGAGGCAACTCGGCTTCACGATCTCAATCTACAACAGGAGCAAGTCTTCAAACAGGCTCTGATACCATGTTCGAAAACACAGGTATTCCAACAGAGGATGAACACCTTCAGTAAACACTCACATAACCAGATCAAAGATCAACACACCGATGTTTTCACGTGGTAAAACCCCTACGGGGAAACATCCATGGCCCCAGCCAACGCGGCCACTTGGAGCAGTTTATTAATGCAAAGAAAAAGATTACAGAGAGATTTTACAAGAGAATTTCTCACAATCGATCATCGGCAAATGACCCTCCATGCTCTTTAAATAGAGATCACAGACCAATCGAGTGTTAAGCCACAGATCAATGGCCGTTAAGATCGAGGAGAGTATGAACCATCAGATCACTCTATTTCGGGAACATATCGTGACCATCGGATTTCCTAACTACAAATGCATACTAATGCATACTAAAGAAACACACTTTTACCTAACGACATATTAGACCAAGTAGATCTTAACTAACTCCTAAGTGTCTAAATATCCTAACATACTGGAAGCTTGTGAGACCTATCAATTTTAGAGTGAGGAGGGTTGTTATCTCCTCCTCCATTTGAAGAACTCTTAGTTGCTTTGTTGTTGTGGTGGGCCATTGGAGAGATGCTCTGGGATGTCATAGTTTTGGGAGTGTTATTCGTCGATTGAACACTCTTCTCACTGGGGCCTTTTCCCTATTGCCTGTACAATTTAGTGTTTCTTTGTAGTGTGTCTAGGTCACCGGCATCAGAAGAAGGAGTGTTGCCACTAGTGTCTCTGTTTTCAGTTAGGTGTTTTTTGAAAAAACAATTGTTGAAGCCATGTGTTTGTAAATGTTGTAGAAAATTTTTATTGGGGTCGAACCCTCTTAGGATTTCAGCATATCTTAGGTTCAAGTTGCTAGAATGGGCTGCGAATTCGTCAATTTTGTTGACGTTCCTCAACACAAAGTCCCCGACTTTCCAAGACAAAGAAATGAACTATTTTTTTCTCTTCTCTTGGAATAAATGAAACCAGTAGTTGTATTGTCGTGCTACTTCTACAAAAAACATTATGTCTGTGACGTGACATGGAAGGAGAGCAGGGTTTTCCCTGGAACTAAAAATCCTTATCACAGTGTAATTATCCAAATGTTCAAGTGTCCCCTTTCTGTCCAAAAAACTGGTTGCATGTTCAGATATGTGGGGATCATCTTCTCCTAACAACAAAAATTTGAAAACAGACACAAAGCCATTAAAAACCTCATAAAAACAGTGGGAGGCCTTGTGCTTCCACAAGGCCTGGTACCAGAATGTTACAGGGTCGAATTCTCAGTTGACATTCTTGGACAGAGACAGTTCTGGAAACTGGCAGCAATGTGCTATTGCAAAAACTAAATAGGATGACATATATTAAAATTTATTTTCCATTTTGAAGATTGACAATTGGGAACAGATTTCATGGGAAATTAGCTTGCCCCAATCAAAAGTGGCTTGTTCCTTGACTATGAAATACAAAATATAAAGAGCCATCCGAGAAATAGTTGTTGTGGACTCCTGTGTCGTTATTCTTGTAAACAACCAGGCAATTTCGTGGAATAGATTTCTAAATGAACTAACCTGCAAGCTTGTGATATTTTCAGGAACTACCATCGGGTCTTCCAATAAATCGGGCAAGAGGTCCAGCCCGTTATTATTCTTTGCTAGGAACTGTTTAGAATCTTCTCCTTTGAACATCAATGTTGGCTCCGACAATATTAACATCTGGCGAAAGACCTGAGGTGACAAAGAAATAGAAGAGCAGTCCCGCAGTGGAATAATTATTTTGTCTAAAATAAATTTATCAGTGCACTAAGAGACCAACTCCTTACAGTGAAAAAATTCAAGGACACAGCCTACACGAGAAATCCCTGAGGTCCAAATTACTTTGTTCTGGGCGAAAGGGGTTGAGTAATAAGAATATGCCCTGGACCACTGGAATTTCTGGTCCTCGCGCCTGAAGATGTTCATTGTATCTCCATAGAATTGTTGTCAAGATGATGCCATAGGTTTATGATAATGTTGGTTTTCTCCAGACGATGGTTGAAATGACAAGTTGGAGCCGATAATATAACTCTCCGCAAAATCTTGGTTAAATTCTTATGAATGGGAAAGATCCTCGAGCCTTTGGCTAATTAATGACAATCTGTATGGGTGTTGCATGATGAAATGTTAGCAATAAAGATTACTTATTTCATATTTAGAAGTGTGAAGGTGGTGGGTACGGCGAAGAGAAATTAAGGATTGTATGTTTCGTGAATGTGCCAAGCCGACGATGTGCGAATGACATTTCATGATTTTGAAATCAACACTCGAAAGGGATAATATAACCCTCCGCGAATCTTGGTTTAATATGTATTAATAGGAGATATACTCGAGCCTTTCGCTCATCAATGACAATCTATACGATTCCTGCACGATGAGCTGTTAGAATTAAATTTCATTAATTGCATATTTAGAAACAATATATCTATCTATCTATCTATCTATATATATATATATATATATATATATATATATATATATATATATATATTATAGACAAGTGTGAAGTTCACGGAGACGTGGGAGATCAAGGAACGAACGGAAAGGTCTGAAAAGTAGTCGAATGAGATTCAAAATAGGGTTACGGGGGATACTCAGATGAGGCAAGTGTCCCACAATCAAATTTTATGTATCAGAATTTTTTACTGCAAAACGTGTAAAATGAAAGAGAGCATGATGGGGCAGTTCAGCGGTTGATTTGTATATTTGCAGAATTCCGGGAAAGTGGCTAAGTATGTAATGGGGAAATTGTCAGTCGGACTCGTTTTCAAAATCGAGGATTGAATATTTCATGAATGGACCAACCCGACGACGCACAAATGACATTCCATGATGTTTGAAATTAACACTCGGAAGGGATAATATAACCATCCAAAATTTTTTGTTTTATGCGTATTAATGGGAGATTTCCTCAAATCTCGGTTTAGCATTAACGCTTGTTAATTGCATACTTAGAAATAAGATCTTATATATAATTGTTAATTTCTAATTTCAAAAGGGCACAGTCACAGGAAACAACGATTAGGAATTGGATTTTTTTGAACCCGCCAACCCAACGATATGCAGAAGAAATTTGAAGAAATGGCGAAGTATGGAAAGTGGATGGATGAGCTTCAAAATGGGGTGACAATAGTTCCACATGAGACGTGATGAGCCAACGGTCAAATTGTATGTCTCAAAAGTTTTCAATGCAAAATGTACGATATATATAAAAACATTTTTTTTATTATAAACAAGTGAGAAGGTCAGAGAGACGAGGGAGAGCAAGGAATGAATGGAAAGATCTGAAAAGCGGTCGGACAGGATTCAAAATAGGGTTATGGGGGATACTCAGAAGAGGCGAGTGTCCCACGGTCAAATTTTATGTATCAAAATGTTTGACTGCAAAACATGTAAAATGGAAGAGAGCATGATGGGGCAGTTCAACGGTCGGTTTGTATATTTGTGGAATTTTGGGAAAGTGGCTAAGTATGGAATAGGGAAACGGTCAGTCGAACTTGTTTTCAGAAATGGGGATTGAATATTCCATGAATGGACCAACCCGACGATGCGCAAATGACATTCCATGATGTTTGAAATTAACACTTGGAAGGGATAATATAACCATCCGAAAATTTTGGTTTTATGCGTATTAATGGGAGATTTTCTCAAATCCTGGTTTAGCATTAACACTTTATTTTCATACTTAGAAATACAATCTTATATATAATTGTTTATTTCTAATTGTGAAAGGGATCGGGAAAATGAAACAACGATTAGGAATTGGATATTTCTTGAACCTGCCAACCCGACGATCCGAGAAAGAAATTTGAAGAAATGGAGAAGTATAGAAAGTGGACAGATGGGTTTCAAAATGAGGTGACAAGAGTTCCTCAGGAGATGTGAGGACCCGAAGGTCAAATTTTATGTCTCGGAAGTTTTCAGTGCAAAATGTGTACCACGGAAGAGGACAGGCGAGTGTCCGACGGTCAAATTTTATGTATCAGAATTTTTTACTGCAAAACATGTAAAACGGAAGAGAGCATGGTGGGGCAGTTCAGCATCAGGCTTGTATATTTATGGAATTCTTGGGTAGTGGCTAAGTATGGAATAGGGAAATGGTCGGTCAGACTCATTTTTAGAATCAAGGATTGAAGATTTCGTGAACGGACCAACCCGACAACGCGCAAATGACATTCCATGGTGTTTGAAATTAACACTCAGAATGGATAATATAGCCATCCAAAAATTTTGTTTTTATGCATATCAATGGGAGATCTCCTCAAATCCTGGTTTAGCATTAACACTTGCTAATTGGATACTTAGAAATAAGATCTTATATATAAGTGCTAATTTCTAATTGCAAAAGGGCATGGGCACAAGAAACAACGATTAAGAATTGGATATTTATTGAACCCGCCAACCCAACAATCCGCGAAAGAAATTCGAAGAAATGGTAAAGCATGGAAAGAGGACATACAAGATTCAAAATGGGGTGACAATAGTTCCACAGGAGACGTGAGGACCCGATGGTCAAAATTGTATGTCTCAGAATTTTTCAGTGCAAAATGTGTACCATGGAAGAGAGCATGATAGGTAGACTGTAATACGGAAGACGGTATGATCTGAGTCTGGTTGTAAATTTGTATATCTCGGAAGTCACGGTATTGTTCATAGGTCATGGAACAATAGAAGTCCAATCTAGAGCTCGCCTACCGAGAATCCGCGGTCAGAGAATTTGATGGGTATGGAATGGGGAAGCGATCAGTCGATGTAGCGATATAAGATCACAAGTGCAAACATGAACCCGCAAGTCCGCCTACCTGTGCCGCTAGACATTTTCGAAAAAATGAATAAGTGACAAGAAAGATAAAGTTCAGGGAAAAGAGAAACGGATATTTGGATAAGTATAGAAGAAAATTGGAAGTGGGGGGGACTATTTGCAGGTCAAGGAACATTGGAAGTGTAGTCCACATGTCCGAGAATCCGCAAGAAAAAAAAGTTGGGTAAGTATGGAATTGGAGGCGCGAAAGAGATTCCAAGAAATGGCGAAATATGGAAAGCGGATGCAGGGGCTTCAAAACGGGGTGACAATAGGTCCCTAGGAGACGTGAGGACCCGAAGGTCAAATTGCAGGTCTCAAAACTTTCGTGTGCAAACTGTGTATCACAAAAGAGGGTATGATGTGGGAGTGTGGCAACAAATTTGTATATGGCGGAGGTCTGGGTGTTGTTTGCAGGTGACAGAACAATGAAAGTTCAATATAGAGCCCGACGTACCAAGAATTCGTGATCTAAAATGTGCCTAGGCATCGAATGGCTACTGGTTGATCGGAGTCACATTTTCGGAAAAAATGACTAAGTAAAGAGAAAGAGAGAGTAGAGGGGAAAAATAAACAACAATTTTGTCAAGTATAGAAGAGGGAAAAGAAGGTCCAATATATCCAAATCTTCTTTTTTGTATGTTGTTGGATAAGTTGTATACATATTGCATATAATTGAAAATAAATCTGAAGGTAGCGGGCACAGGAAACAACATCTAGAAATTTGAAATTTCCTGAACTGGCGAACTCGACGATCCACCAAAGAGATGTCAAGAAATTTTCAAGTGTGGAAATCGGTCAGACGAGCTTCAAAATAGGGTGACAGGTTCCCAAGGAGCCGTAACGCCCCGAGTGTCAAATTGTATATATCGGAAGATTTTGGTGCAAAATGTGTAACATAGAAGAGGGGATGATGTGGGAGTCCAGAAGTAAATTTGCATATCGCGGAAGCCAAAATGTTATTTGCAGGACATGGAACAATGGAAAGTGCAATTTATACAAAGGGGAAGTGCTCGGTCGAAACACGTGAATCCGCCAACCCACGCAGCAAGGCATTTTTAGAAAAAAAACAATTAAGTAACCGGAGAGAGAAACTACATGGGATAAAAGTGTGGGAAAATAGAAAGGCGGAGGGAAATTTTCGTAAGCGTGAATTGGTTTCAAACAAGACCCATTGTTGCAAAACCATCATTTTCTAGTAATTGTCAACAAATGCTTTCTTGAAGATTAGATTTTATTGCAACTTGTGGGTGTAAGTGTATTCTTGATACATTCTTCCATGACTGTAACATATTAACTTAAGTATTAAACTTCTTGCATTATGGGTTGTTAGCATTAAAGCTTAATAATTTCATGTCTAGAAACAAGAACGACGATCTTGCTGCAACAATGTGATTTGGTATTGCTATGTTATATCTGCATTACGAATAGAATTGAACGTTGGTTTGAAACTGTGTGTAATTCATTTTTTGTTTGCAAAAAAGCCTGATGGATCAGGACAATACATTGTCATATAATTGTTAGATGCTCCATTTTAGAACAAATTACCTAAGAAAATACAATATCAAAAAGGTACGAGACTACTGAACGATGCCAATGAGAAGAGGTGTTAAATCCATAAAAGAAGTAGCAACCAAGACTCCAAGGAATTTTTTTTTAATAGTAAACTCCTTGTTTTGGTGTTGTCAAGACCACCATCACTGAGCTGGGAAGTTCCGCATGTTATGGTTGATTTCAATTTGGGCACGGGAGTGGGAACAGTCTTTGCATTGCCATCATCCATTGTCGTATCATTGTCCATCAGATCATCTTCTTCCAACTCGGAATCCATGGCATCAACCTCTGCGCCAGCCATCAATGCAACTGGGCAGGTTCTCTGAGTAGGAAGGGCTTCCTTGGAATTATTTGGCTTGAAATATATCTCTTGGTGTACCAAGGGACCATCTCTGAGTAGTAAGAATATGCCTTGGAATACTGGAACCTTTGGCCATCATGCCCGAAGGTGTTTACTATATATGGATAGAACTGCTGCCACAAGTTAATGAGAATTTATGTTTTCTCCAGACGATGTTTGAAATGAAAATTGGGGAGGGATAATATAACCCTCCGCAAATCCTAGTTTAATGCGTATCAATGGAATATCTCCTCGAGTCTTTCGCTGATCAATGACAATATCCAGGGTTCGTGCATAATGATTTGTTACCATTAAATCTTACTAATTGCATATTTAGAAAAAAATGCGAAGGTGGCAGTGACGATGGAGAGAAATTAAGAATTAGAGATTTATTAAAGGCGCCAACCGGCTGACGCACGAAATAGATTGCATCATGTTTGAAATGAATACTTGGAAAGGATAACACTCTTCTCTGCAAATCTTGGTTTAATTTGTAGTAATGACAAATCTTCTTCGGCCTTGTGGACATTAATGACAATCTTAACGGTTCATGCGTGATGAAATACTAGCATTAAATATTGATAATTTCATATTTAGAAAGAAGTACAAAGGTATAGGGGATGGTGAAGAGTGACCAAGCATTGTACATTTCATCCACCCATCAACCCTCGAAACAGATTCCAAGAAATTACCAAGTATGGAAAGCGGTTGGGTGGGTTACAAAAATAGGGTCACAAGATATACCCAGGAGATGTGAGGAGCCGATGGTCAAATTGTATCTCAATGATAGATTTTGGTTGTCAATTTTTATATCGCGGAATTTTGGGTGTTGATTGTACATAGGGGAACAGTGGAAGCGCAATGTTGAGAGGGAAATTTGTATATTGCGGAACTTCGGGTGTTGTATATAAAATCATGAGACATTCAGAAAAAGGACCAAGTAAATAGAAAGCGAAAGCAAACGAGATGAAGGGGAATTTGTTTTCTAATTTGTAAATTGTGGAAGTTCGGGTGTTGTTTGCAGGCGACAGAACAATGGAAATGCAATGTTGAACCCGCCTATGCGGGACCCCATGATTCAAAAAGTTTTTTCAATATGAGATGGGGAAGAGGTCGGTTGGGTTGGTGATATAAAAGTAACAATGGAAATCTGAATACGTGAATCCTCCAAATCCCGCACCTAGACATTTTCCAAAAAATGAGTAAGTAACCAGAAAGGGAAAGCAGAGGGAAAAAAAGAAAGCGGATGGCAATTTTCGGAAGCGGGAATTGTTGTAAGAAATACCCATGGATGGTCTTAACAGTAAATATGAAGTTCATTAAACATGTTAAGATGTTCTTCAATCAAGGAATAGATGCAACGAGCGATGTTTATAGTTTTCAGGATCTGTTTGTATAAGAGAAGCATCAAAAAGTTACAAGAAAATCAATTTTTGGATGTTTAAGTAAAGTTTATGTACTGTTAGCTTCACCGCAAGTATAACAATGACAAATTTGAATTTTAATGTCCTCTCATTCATATGATTGTTCCTTTAGACTTTGCATAGTATATATTCTTTTATTTCAAATTATTCTAGGGAATTAATTTTACTAAGTTCATCGATTAAGAAAAGGTGCTAAAAAACAAGATAAAGGGGAATTTGTTTGCTAATTTGTAGATTGAAAAAGTATGGGTGTTGTTTGCAGGTGGTGAAACAATGGAAACGCAATGTTGAACCTGCTTATCTGGTAACCCACCTATTCGGAAACCTGCGATCCAAAATTTTTGTACAATATGAAATAGGGAAGCGGTCAATCGGATTGGTGATATAAAAGTAAGTGAAAATCTAAAGATGTGAATCCACCAACTTCCGCACCTAGAAATTTTCCGAAAAATGAGTAATACATACTAAATATGTACTTTTATAAAGTATGGACATGAGATTTTATAGAGCATGTATGGATCCCTCATTCCATACTTAACCACTTTTTGGATTGTGGGTTCTCGGGTTGGTGAGCTCAAAATTGGACCTCTATTGTTCTATGTCCTACAAATAGCACCCAGAGTTCTGCAATACACAAATTGATAGGCATAATTGTAGACTGGTTGGCTCAACATTGTACTTATATTGTTTTGTGTCCTCTAAACAACACTCAGAGTTCTGCGATATACAAATTGACAAGAGGACTCCATGGCCAGCAGGCTCAAGATTGTGATTGTTTATGGATGGTGATCCCTATCAACTATCTAACGTTATCTAAACAAATTATTTTAAAATACTAAATTTTTAATATTAAATATTGATATTGTACAATTTAATTACATAAATTTATTAAAGGATGTTAAATCTCTTATTTAAAAAAAAATGAAGTAAACAAAACAAAGCTTTTTTAAATTCTATCACCACAAGTATAACAATGACAAATTTTAGTTTTAAGGGCCTCTTGTTGATATGATAGCTCCATTGGACTTCGCACAATATATATTCGTTTATTTCAAATTATTCTAGGAGATTAATTTAACCAAGTTCATCGATCAAGGAAAAGTGCGAAAACAAGCCACATACTACATTTGTGTCACAAATGTTATATTAAAGGGAAAATCATGTCCTCTATAGTTATGTGTCCTACAAACAAAACCGAGAGTTCCGCGCTATACAAATTGGCAGGCAGACTTGCAGGCTGGCTAGCTAAAAAATTGCAATTCTATTGTTCTGTGTCCTCCAAACAACACTCAGAGTTCTGCGATATACAAATTGATAGACAAAGCATACAACCAAGAACCAAGTAAACTCCAAACAAGCCGCAAGAAAGATCCCACAAGGTTCCATAGAGAAACACACATCGACCTTTTCATCTAACAATTTGATATATAAAGAAAACACGTCGTGGCATTGGTTCTCTTACATCTGGTATATGTTCCCACGAGAAAATAACCGGGGCCATGGGATATATGGGTTTTGTTGCCATGCTTACCATTTTTTGACCGAACAATCTTATGCATGTGCAATATCTATAGCGAGATCTGAATATCTCAAGTTGATGTTTAAATCCATGCCGAGTTCCTTTTTTTTTCAATTAGGGCATCGAGAAAATGCAGATACCATACCATAAATGTATAGTTGGAGACAAATTTTTATTGTATTCGGGAACCCAAAAGAAAATTGCATAAATCTTGTCATGGCTAAATAGTTGAAAAATAATTGTCCAACTTGGGCACCCAAAAAACGTGCAGGATCCTCCATCAAAGCGACAACCACCCACCATGTTTTTTTTCTTTTATTTGCACACCGAAATAAATATGCAAAATCCTCACTGGGAGACTCAAGAAAAAATCAAAATAACAAAATCGATTGCATTTTTAATTAGATTCTCAAGTACTCGAGTCTGACAAACATTCATTTGGGTGTTGAAGAAATATTGTAGAGACACATTGCAAAATTCTTACTGGGAGATGCAAGAAAACATCAAAATAACAACATCGATTGCATTTGTAATTAGATTCTCAAGTACTCAAGTCCGACGAGCATTCATCTGGGTGTTGAAGAAATATTACAGGGACACATGAGATATTTTTGTTTCCTGCCAAAGCTTGATATGATTTTTTTTCTTGTTTTTTTTTTTCTTTAGCCGATATGCAATATTGCATTGTCCTCATTTAAGGTAAATTTGTTGTCTATCCGAAATTCACACAGCATGTAGACATTGCTTTCATTTTTCTGTAGGTATGATTCATACGACAATTTTGCTAACCCAGGAAGCACATCTTGCAACTGAGGCTACCTAATTGTGTAATGCATGGTTTTGTTGCTCACGGTTCGGATGGAAACATTGAGGCAAAGTCCATATATATATGGAAATTTTTCACTACATCACAGACAATCAATCGTATCATCACTTATCAAAGAAGAAGCAGAAGAAGGAGAGTTTAATTTCTCACATGCAAGCTCAAAGGGGGTCGAGTATGCATTCACTGCAACCAAAACACCTTCATCCTGGAAAAACAAGCATAGGAATTAATACACTGAACAATATAATACACAACTGCACTGCCCCCACCCCACCCCCCCCCCCNAAAAAAAAAAAACCCGCATAAATTTGGTGAAGGCTATTTGTATGAGCAAAGTGAGGATGAATTTGTAGATGTATATGCACAATAGTTGTAGATATAATTAGTTTCTTCAGATCCTGTACTATTTCTTCTCGCAACTCTGTTACAAATGTTTCTTGGGTTGTGCGAAAGATCCTTTCTCTAACATCCCTTTTCTTTGTTATATTTTTGAAGAGCATAAGTGGAAATTTTCCCTTTATGCAATTGTTGTTCCATTGACGAAAACAAATTTGAATAAGTATCAAACAATTGTAGCTGCAACATGGAACAATGTAATATTTTTGTAACTTAACCGAGATACATGCACATGCTAAAGTAAAGGACAAAACTAGATATGGAGAATGGTACCATTGCCTTGTCGTTGTCTGACTCTCCATATTTTATATGGAGAATGTGTTGCAAGCCAAGTTTTCTTGCCAGTGTGATAGCTGCGCCAATGGTTCCGATTGGGTAAATGTCATTTCTCTGTGCAAGTTGGCTGATAGTTGCGTCTGGGACAAAACGATATTCTGAACAAACAACGATAATTTTTTCCACAATACTTGTTTCGTTAAGAGAAATAATCTGATCACAATCACCATGGTCATATAGTATTTTGGGCAATATATTAAAATTTGTAATGGATGCCCCATTACCCGACAATATCTTTTATGCATGTTTATGGACAAGTTGTGTAGGAATAGTCAATGTGACTATCATCATGGCTTCCTTATCTGTCATATCAACATGCATAATGGATCTAGTTTTGGTTTCCCTGTCTAAGTATGTACTATAGAAGACCATTATGTCCCTGATGAACATTTGTCCAGTTCGACGGATGTTCAAGCCCTCTATTGATAGTACTTTGGGTGTTACAAGTCTAGACCTGGTGACAATTTTTGAACAGGAAAAGTAAAGTGAATGGTAGTGTGCATTATTTTTTTGTTTTCTTTTTTTTTGGCATAAATTTACAAGTAGACACATAGCTTCGATGAACTATGGATCCAAAGTTTTGCAACCACACCTCTTACTCTGCGAAACATGTGCTATGTTCAGTGTCTCGCGTGTACTTGTTGATACTTCTTGTGATCCAAAGCATGTATTGTAGATGAAATCAACATATTCACCATGTCATAGATGAATAAATAGCTTAGGATATTTGTTTGGTAAACATACTAGGAACAAAATGTATGCATCTTTACCTTTGGCCTTATCGGTCTACTGATGTCTGGGATTAGTGACTGCTCATGGCCATGTCACTAGTCCAATTTTTTTTTATGCAAGTATGTGTAGATGAACATCGGAAGGAATAAACAAGCATATGCATTGTATACTTCCCATAATAGTTCTTAATGTCACATGAAGGGTGGAAGGAGATGGAATACGAAATAGGGTGTCAAGGGATACTCAGGAAACATAAGGACCCGAGGGTCAAATTGTATGCCTCTGATTTTTTGACTGGAAAAATGTTTAATAGTAAATAGGG
Organism: Picea engelmannii; assembly: GCA_009831015.1. NCBI lineage: Eukaryota > Viridiplantae > Streptophyta > Pinopsida > Pinales > Pinaceae > Picea > Picea engelmannii. Next base: position 984,269 of record ML779578.1, on the reverse strand, counting down.
TGTGATGGCAGGGCATGACGACCAATCTATATATCGTGGAACCCTGGAATCCAGGGGAGCAATCTTTAACCTGCCAGCCCGACACCCACAATCGACAAAATGGGTAAGTATGGAATAAGATAGTAGCGTGACCATAAATGTGAACCTGTGAGTCTGCCAACCCACGCACCAAGGAATTTTCGGAAAGACCACTAAAAAGAGCAATTAGAAATAAAAATGGATAGTAGAAATGGGAGGGCACAAAGGCCCATTGCTACCAAGTCATCGTTTTCTAGTCTAATATTATATGCCCCCACCCGCTTTGTATATTTAATTTACTAGCACAGAATATGATTCACTTGAGAACAAGCAAAAAGATACATAGTATATACATATAGGAAAAACAAAAAGGTGCAAAGAAGTGGAACAAGAGCAAGAAATACACAGACAATAAATGAAATACTCAACACTGGAATATGAAATAAGAGTACAGATATGCACCTTTGTAACTCCTCGTCTACATTCGCGCCAAAGAGTCCATCGTCCTCTCCAGACATTATGTTTGTTTAAATGTAGCAATGTAGGAAAAATACAATGGACATCAAGGAAGTTAGTATGTAGGAAGACATGTAATGAAGATAACTTATTATGTAGTAAGGAATGCAACATATACATACAATAAACTAGGTGGACACACATACAGACAATAAATGAAATACAAAACAACCGAATATGAAATAACAATACAAGCATGTACCTTTGTATCTCCTCTTCCACCGCTGCAGTCAAGACTTCGTCGTTTTATCCATCTATTATGTTTGTTTGAATGTGGGAATGCACAAAACACAATGAGCATGAATGGAAGTTGGTATGCACAGGAAAACAAGTAATATGCACATACAATAAATGAGAATCAACGAATAGAATAAAAGATAGGCAGAAACATGAACCTTTGTTTTTCTCCATCCTTGGTTGTAAATATATAAATTTTTTCCCTGCCCAAAATATATTACAAGCCACAAAATATTAAGAGAGTGCATCACCATAGCTAAACGATTTTGGTTTTCCATGGAAAAGTATATGGATATGCTTCCATACATGGAAATATAATTTTGCACTCTCTTTGTTGTATATATCATATCTGAATTACAAGACAAATTGTATCATGGTCACACCAGTCTGTGTAGAGGATAAAGAACATGTATTGTGATATGGGCACATTCCACCATACATGGTTTATAAGTGCAACTTGCACATTTTTATTTTAACAAAAAAACAATGAATATTGCAATTGCACATGTAG
>ML779578.1:943136-973301 GCA_009831015.1 Picea engelmannii | reverse complement strand
ATATACATAATATATGATAGTGGGGTTTTTAGCTTTACGCTTTCCCGGTAAAACTTATTGTGTTATGTGTTATTGATATTTCACTTTGTGCATTGTGGTTGAGATCGTGGTTTAAATTGCTTCCACAAAAGTAATAGTAGAAGTGATTCTGTATTTAACAATAGCAGAACTTGTTAGATCAGGAGAATCGCAAGAATACATTAATTTGTATCGAAATTTCTACAAAGTTACTATGGCCTTTTTCCCTTCAATTACAATGCTTTCCATTTGCTCGTGTAGCTTCCGAGTTTGCTTCTCTCCTCCGTGCTGACTCTCCTGTAGTTGTTCTTCTAGGTTCTCTGCGCGAATGGAAATTTCTGACCATACTCCCTAGAGTATCTCAATCTATTTCTTAGGCTCTCTTGCTGCACTAGATTAAAGCAGTTGTGGTGTTTCCTTTATTATCTATGGCCAAGCTTCTGCAAGATTCTCCTGGACTCTTTCCAGTTTCTGCTCCGCCTGGATCTTTCTGTATTCCTCTTGTGTTCTACATGATTGGGAGAGGAGTACCTCCTCCCTTGAAAAATTTGTGTCCCTTTCAGCCTATTGTAGCCTCTGTGACAATTGATCAATTGAAGCTCTGATCATGCCAATTAGATGCATTGATGGCCATTGAGCGAGGTTAGTAGAAGAAGTGGTGGCCTCCTTGGGTACTCAAACTTGCAGTGGGAGTCCACTAGCTGTCGAATGCTCTAAAGGTGTCTCCACCTCTTCCTCCTCTCTGGATGGACCTTGTAGCACTTGCACAAGTCTCATCCTCAATGTTGATGGAAGGAATGGTAGTCCTCCAACATGGCCTCCCGCAACTCTGTTCGCCCTTGACCAAGTTTTTGGAAATCCTTGGTCAAGTTTGATTTATTTTTGGGACTTCGACAACCTGTCGAAGGAGGAGCGCAAGACGAAGCAAAGATCATGGGATCTCGGCTCCTTTTTGGAATTTGGGATTATGTAATGGGTATGGGATGTTGGCCCATGGGTTTACCCATGTTTAGGCCTATTTTGTAAAGTATAAATAGATGGTAAGGCGATGTAGTGAATATAGATATAGGAGAGTTAAGAATGGCTAAGTGATAGATCTATGTGATTGAAGGATTGTAAGTGGTCTATGCATACTGTGTGAGACTTGCAGAGTCAAGTGCAAGTAATTGTAAGAAGGCTTAGTGTTGTACCCTAGCTCAAAGAAGGAGGATTTGGTGGAGTGTGAACAGATCTCCTGTCTTCTGTGGAGTAGGATTTTGATGATGTGTGTCTGTAAGAAGCTTGACAAAGATACTAAAGAAGAAGAGTTGGTGGACGTAACCCCAGGGTGGGGGTGAACCATGTATATGTTGTGTTGCTTTGCTTTGTGCAATGTGTTGATGTGTTTATGTCTTTACTTGCTAAATTCTTTGATATAGATAGATAGATCTGTTTATTCTTTGTGCTAATGATGTATATGGATGTATATCTAACCTATGTGAATGTGCTTAGTTCTTGAATCTACTAGATCTAATTGACCTCTCTATGATAAGTGCTTAGATACATTAGATATGTATGAATGATGTGATGCTCTGTTTTATCTGCGAAGTAGATAGTGGTTGAATATTGATGAATTGTTGATGGTAAGTCCTCTGTTAAGTATTAAAATCATAGATCTGTGTTCCAACTAAGTTTGCATACACCTAAGTCCTACAACCACCCCTGCCTCTACCTCAGGTGAGACTGCATCGGCTTTGCACGTGTTGTCGAAAGGGTTGGTAGTTAGGGTTTTGTTGGTGCGTTGTTGTAGCGTTGAACCCTGGGTTTGCCCCTTGTGCCAACAAATGGTTCCGTTGTCGGGACCTGAAACTATAATTGCTGGGAACTGAGAAAGAAGAATCTTTGTGCAAAGATCCGACCTAAAACTGTGATTGTTGGGAATTAAGGAAGAAGAATCTTTGTGCAAAGATCTGTCCTAAAACTGTGAAATCTCTGTACATAGATCTGTCATTCTAGTTCGCAGTATTTTATTTGATTTGTAAAGTTCTGTGCTAAAGAAAGAATCCCGATCTGAAGAAAAGAGGTTAGATCTGCAAGATCTGTGCTCTGATAAAGGTAAGAATATTGAAAAGTTCTAGATCTGAAAGCTTTGTTCTCTTTAGAAGTAAGATAAGTGGAATTTTTTGTTTCTAAAGTATGGATCTAGGTATGTTTGATCGATTTTGTCCTAGCTTGAAAACTAGGGCACTAACAGATGAAAGAAGGTTTGATATATGTAGATATGATAAGAATAGTGAAAGATATGCTATACCTATGCATAGAAAGAATGTTTGGACTAACAAGTGAATGCAGGATCCTTGAAAGAAATGTTTGTAGGTTAGCTACTATGACCCTGGCGTGCAGGACATAAAGAGTTGGGAATCATTTAAAAGAAAGAGAGGATTAACCCTCTGTTACAGTTGCATAAAACCGAGACATCTTGTTAAGGAATGCCCTGGAAGAAGACCTAGTTGTCTTTGTTGCAAAGCTACGGACCATGAAGTATTGGATTTCCCTAGAATGATTGCTAAGCTTGAAGGAATAAACATGAGACAAGAAAACCCTAAGGCAGATCAATAAACTATGATTATGGAAGAACCCCAAAAATAATTCGAGAAAGTATTGCTACAGATAAAAGAAACCCTGAATGACCACCGACATGTCATCTTATTAGAGATCTTCAAAGAAAAACCATGCATAGAAGCAAGAATAGGAGACTTCAACATTGACTGTGTTTTGTATGAGGAAACACAGGTGAATGTCATGACAGAAAGAACTTGGGAAGATATAGGAAGGCCTGCTATGATTCTTCATTAGGAGGAATAGGGATATTCAAAGGAAAGTTGATAAACCTATGTGGAAAGATTACCTAGATATATATGAATGCCAATGGAACTTCAACAGAGGAAGATTTTGAGATTATTAAATTTATTGAGGACAACGCCCCATTTACCATGTTACTAGGAAAACCTTGGATTGAAAGAAATCATACCAAACGGAAGGAGGAAGAAAAATTTTTAGCGCAGAAGAAGCAAGAGTTAAAAGATTTCATGATAAGAAGGATCACACACTTAATTGAAGAACAGAAAGAACAGATCGAAGCTATCTAACTCCAGAGACCCGGATGTCAAAGTTGCAAGAAAACTAGATGACCCACAAAAGATTGAAGTACCTATTCCAGATAAAGAAGAAGTATCACCCTCGAATCTTAGGAAAGAATATCAACAACGCGAAGTAACTATACCAAAAGAAGATAAGAATAAGAATGGAAAAAGGCATACTAACATGAAACTCAATGGAAAGAAAGCTAGAAAACTAAGTAAGAAGAGATCTAAGATCGACAAGTTATAGAAGGTTCCAGAGGGAACTTCACAGAGGGAAAATTTGCAAAATTGGAGCTTCGCCGAGATAACAGAACAAGGTCACATGGAACTTCGCCATGGAGAAGAAATATAGTCATTGAGACCAATATAACCATTCAATCGACCCCCCTGAATGGGTAGAAATGCATTTATGGTTCACCACTAGACCATTGGACCGTGCCATAACGGAGAAAACAGAGTTAATGAAGGCTTCTCGACCGTTGCAAGCAATCCATTGCCAAGTTATCTATTTATCCCATCGCTCCATGCATTGAGAAAATTTTTTCTAACTGTGAATCTGAGCCCGTAGACTTGTTTATTTTACACAGTGATCATTGCGCTATTTCCTTCTATCCTATTGTAGTGTCTAAGTTACTCCTTGAACCCAAATATTTCCAACCCTGAGCATGTATATCGGACGAGTTCAGCGCTGCAGAGAGGGTTGTCAAAGAATTTCTTATTGAACTCATGACTGAAAGAGTCATGTCAATGTCTATAGGTGTACAAGCATCATCAACGAGAGGACTCCAAGCCTCTCCATCGATTGCTCGTGGATCGGGGCCATCCCGACCATCAGTAGAGAAGAGAACCAAGCATAAATACGACCTAGAAAACGTGAAGTTGATTCCATCCATATTTCCCAATTACATCCTGCCTCTGGCTAGCACGGTGAATCATGATAGTGTGCCAAGAGACTTCGAGTACACTATGGTCACTGTGTACCTCCCGAAGGGGATACACGCAGTTCGAGCAAAGTAGGATAAGATCACAGTGTTGAAGTTCAACAACTTCAACCTCAGAGATAGAAAGATCTATGGTATGCTCTCCCCATACAAGTACCTAACTAGAACAAAAGGGAAGAACTCAAATATCATCCCTCAGTCATGGATGATGAACCTTGAACACTTCATTCCATGTCAGAAAACCAGTGACACAACTCACATTGCGAATCTGTTTTTCAAAGAAGTCATTCGACTTCATGGCTTGCCAAGGAGCATAGTTTTGGATCGAGACACTAAGTTCGTAGGACACTTTTGGAGGACCTTATGGAAGAAGCTGGGAACTAACTTGTCATTTAGTTTAGCTTATCATCCTCAGAAGGATGGGCAGACAGAAGTGGTGAAAAAAAGTCTGGGAGACTTGCTGAGAAGCCTGGTGACAGGACACCACAGCCAGTGGGACAACATATTACCATAGGTGGAGTTTTCTTATAATGACTCAATTAACAGAAGCATGGGGCAAATTCCATTTCAGATTGTCTATGGCATGCAGTCGAGAGGAATTTATGAGCCGAGAGATTCATAATAGACTGTGATTAGGAGTGCTAGTGCAGAATATTTCGTAGAAGCGATGAAGGAACTTCATAGCCAGGTGAAGGAGCGATTGCAGAGTTTGAGCCAGGAATATAAGCACAGAGCAGATCAACACAGGAGACAACTTCAATTTGAGGTTGGTGATTTGATTCTGGCACATTTGAGAAAGGAAAGGTTCCCGAGAGGAACATATAACAAACTAAAGATGAAGAAAATCAGACCATGTAAGGTCTTAAAGAAATTTGGGGCAAATGCTTACGAGATTGAATTACCCAATGGGATCAGAATTTCTCCGATATTCAATATCTCATATTTGTACACATATAAAGATGAGGAAGCAGGGACAAAAAATGAACAGCCAGAGGTCCAGTGGACAAATCAGATGCCAGTTGCAGAAAATCCGCATATGGAGTGCATACCGGACAAAAGGGTCGGCAAGAAGACCAGGCGAAAGAAATAATTTGAGTATTTGGTCAAGTGGAAGGGTCATCTAGTTGAAGATTCCAGCTGGGAGAATGAAGCAGAGATCCAAAAGCATGGATGGACCATGCACGAGCTCATGGATAGGAGCCCATGAAATTTTTCAAGCCAGGGAGTATGATGCAGGAGCATCTCAAGTGAGCCAGCGCGGAGACAAAGGACAGTTGGAGAAGTGCCCAACACACATTTTGAAAATGTCTTAAAATATTAATGAAGCCATCAAGTGGAGGCACACTTGTAAAATGTAAACGGACCTTGAGCGATCTGCTCTCGTCCTTTGTAGGTAGAAAGGCATTTATGATAGTTAATGCAAGTAGATAGAAATTAATGTGTAGATTAGACAGTTTAGAAGGAGAGAGGGAAACGGGATATAGACACCCTCAATTGTGTATTGTAACATAGAAGAGAAGAGAAGAGAAGAGAAGAGAAATGAACAGATAGAAGGAGATTATGCCAATTGAGAGCATAGAGCATAGAAGAGGAGAAGCAGAGAAATGTGTAGAAGAACTCCATGTATAGAAGTTATGGATTAATACAAGAAGGCTTTAGTTTAGATTCATGGTGTTCAAATATTCTTTGTGTATGCATTTTTGAATGTTATGCTCATGAATGTTTTACTCTTTATGTCATGCAATTTCTTTTATGCTATGTATGAATGATTTCTTGTTGAATGTTTGAAATATGAGAGAGAGAGAGAGTAAGAGGAATGAGTTTCAATTGTTTCACTATCTGAGCAAGAGTTCCTGCAAGGAGTGCAGTCGAATTGTCCGCAAGGAGTGCATTGACAACGAGTTCAGATATTTGTCTCTGAAAGCTTAGGAAAGATATCTTTTGTACTCATTCCCTCATAATTGCAGTTGGGCACAGGAGCCGTGCAAGGTGTGTGCAGGCTGAATAGAGCTTCAGGTTTCGTAACTGAATGACTTGTTGAGAGACTACTGCTGCAGGCATGCGCAGATTCGAAGGGAGTTCAACACTTGAAGGTGTTTGAAGGAATTTTCCGCAAGGACTGCGCGCAAGAGTCTTCCTTAAGACTCAGAGTTAGAAAAATATTAGGAAGGATAAAGCCTTCAAAGTCGTTGAAGGAAGCACAGGAAGTTTATGCTTGGAACAGTAAGAAGGCATTGCAAGTTGGGTCGCAGGTGGCTAAGTACCGTGGAAACCCACTTGGGAAAAGGTTGCAAAAGTCCTTGTGAAGGAAGGAGACGGACGATTGGAGTTCTCTGTGGAGAATTCACAAAGTCCCGTGAGCCGTCAGATCTCACGGAAGAGCAGAGGAGTTACGGAGAGTGATTTTCAAGAGGTTTAAGCTCAGAAGGAGTAGAGTCGTAGATTCAAGCCGCAGGAACCATTCGATTTACCTGTGAACTTCTATTTCGGGTTCTCGTAGGTTGAAGTCCCAAAATTTGTGCAACAGGACTTGCAAAATCACAAAACGCGAAGTCCCGAAGGGCTGAAAGGAGTGTGTGGGCCACAGGAATCAGTAGAGTAGACAGGTGGCACACTATCGACACGAAAGTCAAACTCCGTTGACCATTAGGGGATTCATGTAGTGAAGACCCGAATTATTTGCATTAGGATTCACAAAATCGCAAAGTCTGAAGTCCGGATAGAAAGAGGAGTTGTTGAAAAGTCAAAGCTTGCGAGCGCATCGGAGTTTCGGTAAATCGGGTTTCGAGAAACGAGGGAACGAGTTGCTTGACATCGCAACCACCAAAATCGCGATAAAGAGAAATCCAAAATAGAGAGAGAAAAGGTCTAGCGTTGACTGTTTTCGGGTTTTCGGAGATTGAGAGACAAGGTGCTTAACCACCGGATTCGCGAAGGTGCGAAGTCCGATCTCCCAAAGTATAAGGGGGGAATTTCCTGAAGTTAATTTTGGGTGCATATTTTTCGAAAGGGAAATAGAGGATCCATTTCCGAAAGCTCTTCTTCGGGCCAGTGTAGGAAGAAAGATCTTGAGTATGTGACCTTCTGACCTGTGGGTTGAGGAGGGGTGGCGTGCATCATTTGGTATCAGAGCACAAAGGTTTCTTTGCTTTCTGTAGCAAGGAAAAGGAGAATTCACCATGCCGCCGAGGAGAAGGGACAGGCAAACACCCGATCCACCAGAGGAGAGGGAAATGTCGAGAAGAAGGGGTAGGCAGATGCCTGATCCATCCATGGAGAGAGAGATGCGTGATTTATGTGCCAGACTTGAAGACATGGAGATAGCATAGAGACGCACAGTCGGTGCTGAGGATCTTAGTGATTCTGAAAGTGAAATTGAAGTTGAACATGAAGGGGAAGAAGTTGCAGCCGAAGATGCAGCAAACGAACGATTGATTAGGGCTATTGCAAGAATGGGTGCAAGAGAGAAAATGGACATTCCAGTTTATGAGGGAAATCTGGATGTAGAGGAGCTTCTAGACTGGATTAGAGCCCTGGACACATACTTTGACTATGAAGATGTCGAAGAGGACAAGAAAGTCAAACATGTTGTTACAAGACTAAAGGGACATGCAACATTGTGGTGGGATGAACTACAAGCTGACAGACGTTGCAAAGGCAAGTAGAAGATCAAGAGCTGGGATAGAATGATCGCGAAGATGAAGGCGAAATTCATCCCCAGAGATTACCAAATTAATCTGTTTCGAAGAATGCAAAACCTGAGACAGAAGCTGATGACAGTGAAAGAATATACTGAAGAATTCTACAAGCTGAACATCAGGGCAGGTCATCGGGAAAGCGATGATGAAAAAGTTGCCAGATATATGAATGGTCTGAGATACGACATTCAAGATGAAATGAGCATGATGACCATCCGAACGGTGGAAGATGATTATCAAATGGCTCTAAAAGATGAAGAGAAGTTGAGCCGAAAACAGGGTACAAGAAGTTGAGGCAGAAGTCAGCCCTAAGGAAAATTAGTTGCCCAAGATAAAAATCAGAAGCCCAAGGAGGACTGGAAGAAACCACAGACTCGAACTGAGAGAGGTGGAAGCTCACAGCGAGGGAAATATGCTGAACAGAGAGGGCAGCTTACTGAACAGAGAGGAGATTATGTTGATAATAATATTTTTCCTCGTACTATAGGTAGAGGAAGACGAAGAGGTGGAGTAATAACCTGCTTCACATGTGGAAAGAATGGGAAAAATTCTTACGAGTGTCCAGATAAAAAAAAGGAGAGTGGAGAGACTCACATCGCCGAAGCGCAAAGGCGAGACATTGAGGCAGAAGATGCTAAAGGCCGAAGATCGTTGATGATGCAAAAAGCTCTTTTGACACCAGAGAAGGAGGTGGAGAGTTCAGTCCAAAGAAACAGACTTTTCCGAACTGCTTGCAAAACCAAGGATAGGGTATGCAAGGTCATTGTGGACAGTGGTAGCACAGATAATCTTGTTTCTACAGAGATGGTAGAAAAGATGGAGTTCGAGACGATTGATCATCCAAGCCCATACAGAGTTTTGTGGCTACAAAAAGGACATCAGGTAACTATCACTAAACAATGTTTAGTTGAATTTAAGATATGAGGATATAATGATAAGATACTTTGTGATGTCATTCCCATGGATTTTTGTCATCTATTTCTGGGTAGACCGTGGCAATATGACATGAATGTAATTCATGATGGGAGAATGAACACATACACCCTAGAGAAGAATGGGAGAACTCACATGTTGCTTCCAATCAAGGATAAGGAGATGAAACCTGAAGTGAGCAACATTGTACTTCTCATGAGTGGGAAGGAACTTCTTACAGAGGTTAAGAAGAAGGAGGAGACACAATTCATTGTGGTCAGGAAACCGAAGATTGTTTTGACTAGCACAAGAGTGGATGATTTACCAAAAGAGGTTCAGGAACTATTGGAAGAGTTCGCTGACATAGTAGTGGACGAACTAGCTCGTTCATTGCCATCGATTAGAAGTGTAAGTCATCATATTGATCTCATACCAGGAGTCAGTTTGCCAAACAAATCCGCGTACAGATTGACGCCGCGGGAGAATGAAGAGGTCAAAAGACAAGTCCAAGGTTTGTTGGACAAAGGATTGGTCAAGGAAAGCTTGAGTCTGTGTGTTGTTCTGATAGTACTCAGTCCGAAGAAAGACGGAGGCTGGAGGATGTGTACTAATTCAAGGGCAATCAACAAGATAACCATCAGGTACAGATTTCCATTGCCAAGGATGGATGATCTGATGGATTGCTTGAGTGGAGAAAAATATTTTTCAAAGATTGATTTGAAAAGAGGTTATCATCAAATTTGCATGAGAGAAGGTGATGAGTGGAAGACAACATTCAAAACCAACGAAGGGTTGTATGAATGGCTTGTTATGCCATTTGGCTTAACAAATGTGTCAAGTACCTTCATGAGGTTGATGAACGAAGTCCTGAAGGATTTCATCGGAAAATTTGTTATCATATATCTGGATGACATACTGGTTTTCAGTAAAACAGTGGTAGAGCATCTGAAACATTTGGCTACAATCATGCAAAAATTACAGTAGGAGAAGCTGTTGATAAACATGAAGAAATCCTCATTCATGAAGACAAAGATCGTTTATTTGGGATTTGTTATTTCTGCAGATGAGTTGAGGATGGATCCAGATAAGGTGGAGGTAATCAAGAATTGGCCATCACTGAAGAATATCTTTGAGGTGAGAATTTTTCACGGATTGGCTAGTTTCTATCGAAAATTCATTAGGAATTTCAGTGGAATTAGTGCACCGATGATGGACACAGTGAAGAAAAGACACAAGTCTTTTCACTAGACAGAAGAGGCTGAGAAGAGTTTTAATTTGTTGAAGAGGAATATTATGGAACAACTAGTTTTGGTGTTGCCGGATTTCCAAAATACATTTAAGGTGAAATGTGATGCAAGTGGATTTGCAATAGGGGAAGTCTTGAGTCAAGATGAAGGACCGATAGCATACTTCAACGAGAAGCTGAATGAAGCCAAGGTGAAATACTCCATGTATGATAAGGAGTTCTATGCCATTATTCAGGCATTAAAGAAATGGAGACATTACTTGATCCCTAAAGAATTTGTCTTATACAGTGACAATCATGCACTGCAATTTGTGACTCAACAGGAAAAGTTGAATCAGAGACATGTTAAATGGGTTGAATATATGAAAAACTTTACTTTTGTGATTAAACATATTTCTGGTACTGCTAACAAAGTTGTTGATGCTTTGAGCAGGAAGTGTTTACTATTGCAGTAGTTCAAAGTCAAAACATTGGGTTTTGATGATCTCAGGGACATATACAGGGATGATCCAGATTTTAAGGAGGCGTATGAAGTAGCTGGGAATCCAATTCTCAGAGAGAGAAGCCAATGGGTAGAATACATTATCCATGAAGGATTATTTTTTAAAGGTATTCAACTTTGTATTCCAAAATTCTCCATGAGGGAGAATCTGTTGAAGGAGAAACACAGTGGAGTATTGGCCGAGCACTTTGGTCACGACAAGACGTTCACAAAATTGAATGAGTCATATTTTTGGCCGGGAATGCGAGTAGACGTCAAGAGATTCATGGATAGATGCAGAATTTTCCAGCATTCGAAGGGAGGGAAACAGAATGTAGGGTTTTATCAACCATTGCCAATACCTGAGAGGCTGTGGGATGCAGTCAGCATGGATTTCATATTGGGGTTGCCAAGAACACAAAGAGGGTTTGAATCAATATTTTTGGTGGTGGATAGATTTTACAAGATGGCACACTTCATTCCATGTCAGAAAACCAGTGACACAACTCACATTGTGAATTTGTTTTTCAAAGAAGTCATTCGACTTCATGGCTTGCCAAGGAACATAGTTTTGGATCGAGACACTAAGTTCGTAGGACACTTTTGGAGGACCTTATGGAAGAAGCTAGGAACTAACTTGTCGTTTAGTTCAGGTTATCATCCTCAAATGGATGGGAAGACAAAAGTGGTGAATAGAAGTCTGGGAGACTTGCTGAGAAGCCTGGTGACAGGACACCACAGCCAGTGGGACAACATATTACCATAGGTGGAGTTTTCTTATAACGAATCAGTTAATAGAACCACGGGGAAAATTCCATTCAGATTGTATATGGCATGCAACCGAGAGGAATTTCTGAGCTGAGAGATTCAGAACAAACTGCGATTAGGAGCGCTAGTGCAGAAGATTTCGTAGAAGTGATGACAAAACTTCACGGCTAGGTGAAGGAGCGATTGCAGAGTTCGAGCCAGGAATATAAGTACATAGAAGATCATCACAGGAGACAACTTCAATTTGAGGTTGGTGATTTGATTCTGGCACATTTGAGAAAGGAAAGGTTCCCGAGAGGAACATATAACAAACTAAAGATGAAGAAAATCGTACCATGTAAGGTCTTAAAGAAATTTGGGGCAAATGCTTATGAGATTGAATTACCCGATGGGATCGGAATTTCTTCGATATTCAATATCTCATATTTGTACCCATATAAAGCTGAGGAAGCAGGGACAGAAAATGAACAGCCAGAGGTCCAGTGGACAAACCAGATGCCAGTTGAAGAAAAGCTGCAGATGGAGCGCATACTGGACAAAAGGGTCGGCAAGAAGACCAGGCGAAAGCAATACTTTGAGTATTTGTTCAAGTGGAAGGGCCATCCAGTTGAAGATGCCAACTGGGAGAACGAAGCAGAGATCCAGAAGCATGGACAGACCATGCACAAGCTCATGGATAGGAGCCCATGAAATTTTTCAAGCCAGGGAGTATGATGGAGGAGAATCTCAAGCGAGCCAGCACGGAGACAAAGGACAACTGGAGAAGTGCCCAACACAAATTTTGAAAATGTCTTAAAATATTAATGAAGCCATCAAGTGGAGGCGCACTTGTAAAATATAAACGGACCTTGAGCGATCCACTCTCGTCCTTAGTAGGTAGAAAGGCATTTATGATAGTTAATACACGTAGATAGAAATTAATGTGTAGATTAGACAGTTTAGAAGGAGAGAGGGAAATGAGATATAGACACCCTCAATTGTGTATTGTAACATAGAAGAGAAGAGAAGAGAAGAGAATAGAATAGAACAGATAGAAGGAGATTATGTCAATTGGGAGCATAGAGCATAGAAGAGGAGAAGCAGAGAACTGTGTAGAAGAACTCCATGTATAGAAGTTCTGGATTAATACAAGAAGGCTTTAGTTCAGACTCATGGTGTTCAAATAGTCTCTATGTATGCATTTTCGAATGTTATGCTCATCAATGTTTTACTCTTTCTGTCATGCAATTGCTTTTATGTTATGTATGATTGATTTCTTGTTGAATGTTTGAAATCTGAGAGAGAGAGAGAGTAAGAGGAATGAGTTTCAATTGTTTCACTATTTGAGCAAGAGTTCCTGCAAGGAGTGTAGTCGAATTGTCCGCAAGGAGTGCATTGACAACGGGTTCAGAGATTTGTCTCTGAAAGCTCAAGAAAGATAGTTTTTGTACTCATTCCCTCAGAAGTGCAGTTGGGCACAAGAGCCATGCAAGGTGTGTGCAGGCTGAATAGAGCTTCAGGTTTCGTAACCTAAATAACTTGTTGAGAGACTGCTGCTGCAGGCATGCGCAGATTCGAAGGGAGTTCAACACTTGAAGGTGTTTGAAGGAATTTTCTGCAAGGACTGCACGCAGAAGTCTTCCTTAAGACTTGGAGTTAGAAAAATCTTAGGAAGGATAAAGCCTTCAAAGTTGTTGAAGGAAGCACAGGAAGTTTATGCTTGGAAAAGTAAGAAGGCATTGCAAGTTGGGTCGCAAGTGGTTAAGTACCGTGGAAACCCACTTGGGAAAAGGTTGCAGAAGTCCTTGTGAAGGAAGGAGATAGATGGTCGGAGTTCTCTGTGGAGAATTTGCGATGTCCCGTGAGCCGTCAGATCTCACGGAAGAGCAGAGGAGTTATAGAGAGTGCTTTTCGAGAGGTTTAAGATCAGAAGGAGTAGATCCGTATATTCAAGCCGCATGAACCATTGGATTTACCCGTGAACTTCTATTTTGGGTTCTCATAGGTTGAAGTCCTGAAATTTGTGCAATAGGACTCGCGAAATCATGAAACGCGAAGTCCTGAAGGGCCGAAAGGAGCATGTGGGCCACAGGAATCAGTAGGGTAGACAGGTGGTGCACTATTGACACGGAAGTCAAACTCCGTTGACCATTCAGGGATTTGTGTAGTGAAGACCCGAATTCTTTGCATTAGGATTCATGAAATTGCAGAGTCTGAAGTCCCGACGAAAAGAGGAGTTGTTGAAAAGTCAAATATTGCGAGCGCATCGGAGTTTCAGTAAATCGGGTTTCGGGAAACGAGGGAATGAGTTTCTTGACATCGCAATTGCTGAAATCGCGATAAAGAGAAATCCCAAATAGAGAGAGAAAAGGTCAAGCGTTGACTCTTTTCAGGTTTTTGGAGATTGAGAGACAAGGCACTTGACCACCGGATTCATGAAGGTGCGAAGTCCGATCTCCCGAAGTATAAGGGGGGAATTTCCTGAAGTTAATTGTGGGTGCATATTTCCCTAAAGGGAAATAGAGGAGCCTTTTCCGAAATCTCTTTGGGCCAGTGTAGGAAGAAATATCCTGAGTACGTGACCTTTCGACCCGTGGGTTGAGGAGGGGTGGCGTGCATCAAATCTCAACAATGCGAAGTAACTATACCAAAAGAAGATAAGAATAATAATGGAAAAAGGCATACTGACATGAAACTCAATGGAAAGAAAGCTAGAAAACTAAGTAAGAAGAGATCTAAGATCGACAAGTTACAGAAGGTTCCAGAGGGAACTTCGCAGAGGGAAAATTTGCAAAATTGGAGCTTTGTCGAGATAACAGAACAACGTCACATGGAAATTTGCCATGGAGAAGAAATATAGTCGTTGAGACCAATATAAACATTCGATCGACCCCCCTGAATGGGTAGAAAGGAAATTATGGTTCGCCACCAGACCATTGGACTGCGCCATAACGGACAAAACAGAGTTAATGAAGGCTTCTCGACCGTTGCAAGCAATTCGTTGCCAAGTTATCTATTTATCTCGTCGCTCCATGCATCGAGAAAACTTTTGCTAACTGTGAATCTGAGCCCGTAGACTTGTTTATTTTACATAGTGATCATTGCGTTATTTCCTTTTATCCTATTGCAGTGTCTAAGTTACTCCTCAAACCCAAAGATTTCCAACCCCGAGCGTGTATGTCGGACGAGTTCAGCACTGCAGAGAGGGTTGTCAAAGAATTTCTTATCGAACTCATCACTGAAAGAGTCATGTAAATGTCTATAGGTGTACAAGCATCATCAACGAGAGGATTGCAAGGCTCTCCATCGACTGCTCGCGGATCGGGGCCATCCTGACCATCAGTAGAGAAGAGAACCAAGCATAAATACGACCTAGCAAACGTGAAGTTGATTCCATCCATATTGCCCAATTACATCCCACCTCTGGCTGGCACAGTGAATCATGATAGTGTTCCAAGAGACCTCGAGTACACTATGGTCACTGCGTATCTCCCGAAGGGGATACACACAGTTCGAGTAGAGCAGGATAAGATCACAGCGTTGAAGTTCAACAACTTCAACCTCAGAGATCGAAAGATCTATGGTATGCTTTCCCCATACAATTACCTAACTAGAACAAAAGGGAAGAACTCAAATATCATCCCTTAGTCGTGGACGATGAACCTCGCATAGTCCACCCTACTGAATGTCATGAAGATCCCACACTTCGGAAGACACCAGCAAGTCAACGCCTGTGTCAAGTTGTTATTTTCATGTTAGCATGGAAGATACTTATGGCTAGACCATTTCATTATAGTTGACCCAACATTGACCCACAGGATCACAGGACTGAGTATGCAAGAACCTAACCCGCAGGACTTTTATCTAGAAAAATCCGCAGATCACACACTAGCACAGAAAATCAAGGATACATATGGAGACATTGAGAAGGGAACAAGAGGCTACAAGGTAGCTTCCATCCAAAGTGGTGCAGTGTGCCTCACATGTCAACTGATAGCTAAAAATTTAGTAAGGAAGAACTGACCTACGCAGGTCACTGGCTTTGTCGTTGACCTCGCAGGGAAGTGTGCGGAAGGCCTACAGATGAACTGGGTGAAGTACCTAGTTAACTATTTGGAACAGGATCAACGTTATGAATTTCATTTCAGCTGGCTCCTGGTCCTTATTACATTTGTTTCTTGGAAGATGCTGGAAGGAGAGTCCTTCCTCGACATAGAGTTGTTTGAACTGCTTGCCGCAAAGTTTTCTACCCTGTGGTATTCCACTAATATGAACCAACAGTGGCAGTAAAACGTTGTGTTTCATACATACTACCTCTAGCTAAAGAAATCCATCGAAGATGAGCCTTGCATGACTCTGAACACCCTACAAAAGTTTCGACCACTAATGAAGTTCAACAAAGATCGAGACTTTATCTACATTACAACGGGAGCATATGAACATAAAGAGCAGCTTCAGTCATATTACAAACTCACAGAAGAATACCTTGAGGAGATCACCAAGGAATGGTTCGTTGACCTCCTTATCCCTGCCAACCTGGCAGAGATATTTAATATTGACAGCCCAGAGGACACTCATAAAGAACATAATACACCTGGAACCAACAGACACAAGAAGACTGAGGATGTCGAAAACTTAAGCAGCACCTCAGGGAATATTTCTTCCATGTCACCTAACCGAGAGGGTGGTGATGAAGTAGAATCTAAATAAAGACTAGGAAAAGTAACACCGCCCATAGATGAGGTTGACCCTTTGAAGAAGAGGAAGGTTTCCCCCTCAAAACCTTCTTCCTGGAATAAATCGAAAGCCTCCATGAGCAAGATGCATACTGTCCTCACCTCTGATGACTTTGACTTCATCATAGCATCCCTGAACAATGCTTCACTAGAGATAGCAGTGAAACAAGGAGCAAAGTAGGAAGAAATGTATGATAGGATTGACGTCAAGATCCAAGGGGTACAACAAACCCTTCAGTTAAGCCGCATAGTCTCCACTACGCCTCTTCCATTGGGGGAACCAGAGTTGGGAGATGAGCCAGCCCAACTCCACCGACTAGCTGATACAGTCGAAGCTCACCTTCGACGAGCAAAAGAGGAAATAGAACAAGCCACCCAAGCTTTGACGCAAGTACAAGGAGTACTTGTAGAGTACTTGTACTTGCAGAACATGAAAAGATTGTTCTCCAAGCAAAGTTTGATGAAGAAAAATAAAAACTACAGCAAGGAAAATAACAGTTTCTCGCAAAGCAACTCGAAGTGAAAGAAGCGGTCAACAGAGCACTTCATTCTATGACAGTTGTAGAAATAAAGGCAGAGGATTGAGTCATGCAGCAAGTAGAGAAGCTCACAGAAGTTATCCAACAACTACAACAACACATCATAGACTTAGAGCTCCACACAGTGCCCGACACCCCACAGGATGCAAGGGATCAAAGAGAAGCAACTGCTCGAAGCGTAGTTGAGAGAATAAAATCCCTTGATATGGAATGTAAGAAACTCATTGATTGCAATGCCGAGACCTATGAACAACTCACTGAGAATCCAGAACTGAAGGCACTGGATTCGCAGCTCCAAGAGGCGAAGCATCAAGCCGAAAAGATACAAGCACAGTTGAATCCTCTATCAGCTGTGGAAAGAATGAAGCAATCCAAGGAGTAGTGCACTGCCCAGCAACAGATCCACACTATCCAGAGAAGAGTTATGGAAGTAAATCAAAGGCTCCTACTTGTATAAGATAAGGCTTACCAATTGTTTACAGAGGTCAAAGGCCAAGGAGAAGAGCTGGAGCAGGTTGTCACTGCAGCCGAACAAGGCCTGGAGGGACCTGTGAACGACGTAGTCATCCAAGAGTTCGTTGAACAAGAGGCCATAGCACAACAACAAGTCAAATTAGCTCCAGCCAAGATCGATTCTTTCGAGGCAGAACTACCTAGATCAGAGTGACTCGGGATGAGTCACAGGTGAGTGTTGGGGGCATGTTGGCCCTTGACCAAGTTTTGGGAAATTGTTGGTCAAGTTTGACCTATTTTGGGGACTTTGATAGCTTGTCGAAGGAGGAGCGCAAGACAAAGTAGAGATCACGGGATCTCGGCTCCTTTTGGGGATTTGGGATTATGTAACGGGTATGGGATGCCGACCCACAGGTTTACCCATGTTTATGCCTATTTTGTAAAGTATAAATAGATGCTAAGGTGATGTAGTGAATATAGATATAGGATATTTATGAATGGATAAGTGTTAGATCTATGTGATTGAAGGATTGTAAGTGCTCTATGCATACTGTGTGAGACTTGCATAGTTAGATACAAGTAATTGTAATAAGGCTTGGTGTTGTACCCTAGCTCGGAGAAGGAGGATCTGGCGGAGTGCGCGTAGATTTCATGTCTTCCGCGGAGTAGGATTTTGATGCTATGTGCCTGTAAGAAGCTTGACAAATATAATAAAGAAGACGAGTTGGTGGACGTAGCCCCAGGGTGGGGGTGAACCACATATATGTTGTGTTACGCTTCTTTGTGAAATGTGTTTATGTGTTTATGTCTTTACTTGCTAAGTGCTTTGATATAGATAGACAGATCTGTTTATGCTTTGTGCTAATGATGTATATGGATGTAGATATGACCTATATGAATGTGCTTAGTGCTTGAATCTTCTAGATCTAATCGACCTCTCTATGATAAGTGCTTAGATACATCAGATCTGGATGAATGATGTGATGCTCTATTTTATCTGCGAAGTAGATAGTGGTTGAATATTGATGAACTATCGGTGCTAAGTGCTCTGTTAAGTATTAAAATCACATATCTTTGTCCCAGCTAAGGTTGAAAACAACTGAGTCCTACAACCACTCATGACTCTACCTCGAGTGATACTTCATCTACTTTGCAGGTGTTTTCGAAAGGGTCGACAGTTAGGGTTTTTTTGGTGTGTTTTTGTAGCGTTGAACCGTGGGTCTACCCATTGTGCCAACAAACACCACTGTGGAACTCCCACAATATGTCTTGTCTTTCATGGTCCAAGACACACCTCCTGAGGATACTATCTAGGCCCAACTTATACAATTTCCCCACAATCAGTTGATAGTCCAATGCTCAAACCACCATATGGAGTTTCTGATTTGCAGAGTATGTTTCTAGGCATGCCAATGTGCTTCAGAAGACAACGATGTCTTCCAGGTATTCTAGTACGACCTCAACTCAGAACAAGTCTGCATCTGGGAGTTGATCATCGAATGCTGCACCACTTTCTCCTGACTCTAATCTGGATAGGTGATCAGGGCCCACATTGCATCTTCCAGGTTTGATGATCAACTCAAACAAAAATTCCTGAAACAGTAACAACCATCGACAAATCCTATCTTCCAATACAGGCTTGTCAACTAGATATTTTAACGCAGAATGATCAGTGAAAAATTTAAAATGAGATCCTAACAGGTAATGTCTAAACTTCTGTAGAGTGTAAATCGTAGCTAAACCCTCCATTTTTGTGGTTTTATAGTTTCACTCAACTTGCGACAGCTGCCTTCTAGCAAAGTAGATGGGATGATCCATGGCTCCTTCTCCTGGTTACACTAATATGGCTCCTAGGGCAATACCTGATGCATCCACGTGCACATGAAATTCGTTTTCCCAGTTTGTAAATATAAGAATAGGTTTTGTGTTGAGCTTTTCCTTCAGGATGTCGAATGCTTTATCACACTCTGGTGTCTAGTGGAACACTTATGACTTATTTATTTGATTTTCCAGGGGTTCAGTAATGTTTGGATACCTTCTGATAAACCTACAATAGTACCCTATGTGCCCCAGCATGGAACACAATTGTTTGGTGCTTGTAGGTGGTGGGATGTTCACAATGACCGCATCTTTGGCTGGGTCTACCAATACTCCTTCTCGACATACTATATGGCCTAATAGATTGCCATGCGACACACAAAAGATACACTTTCTGAGGTTCAAATATATCTACAATTCCCTACGTCTATAAAAAATAAGACATAGTAGCGCTACATGTTCCTTGAGAAGACTGTATACCATCCAATCATCCATATAAACTTCTATGAATTTGTGAATAAATTCTCAAAATGTTGCTATTACAATATGGGAAAAACCTACAGGGGTGTTCTTTAGGCCGACGGGCATCACATTGTATGCAAATGACCCCCATTCTGTTATGAATGTGGTATTTCTTTTATCTTCATCTGTGATTCTCATTTGGTGATACCCCAAAAATCCATGTGTAAATGAGTAAGATTCTTTCCCCGCAACCTGTTCTAGCACCTCATCAGTAAAAGGTGTTGGAAAAGGGTCATGCACATAGGTAGAGTTAAGACTTCTATAGTCTACACATACCCTAATGTTCTCTGTGCCTTTATTGCTATAGATCACTATGGGGCTAACCCGTTTTGCTTCCTCAACTGGAAAAATAAGTCCAGCCTCGAGCATCTTGTATATTTCCCTCTTAACCTTCTCTTTCACCCTAGGGTTAAGACAATATGTTCTATGCCTTACCAGTTTTGATCTTGGTTTTAGTTCAATTTTCATCTCTCCCATAGCTCCTTTAATCCCTTTTACCTCTGAAAATTTCTTTGGGAATAATTCCTCATACTCCCGCAACAGGATATATATTTCTTGGCTAATTTCTTCATCCCAGTAATCTCCTACTATAGATATCTTGGGTTTCTCTGTAGTTCCTATGTTGAATTTTCACAACTTCAATAGATGATTGTAAGAACTATCCGTCTGGAGGGGAATGGTGTTTTGGATTTCTTTTCTTCCTTTTGTTTCCTTAATGCTAAGTTTCACATTTTTTCTAGATCATTCGGGTTTTCCAAATCCTTCTCAATCTTATAGAATTCTATAGGTGTCTTTTCCGTGTCTAGGTGAAGGTTAGACTGAAGCACTTGACTATTCTTTGCACATACCACTAGGTCTGATTTCCATTCACCAACATCGGTAAAAAGGAATTTTTTAATTCTTTGTAGGACTATCTTAAGCTCAAGGTACTTACTTGTAAAAGAGAATTCCTTGCAAAATTGGTCTGCCGACATTTGCAAATTGTTGGTAGGACATCTGCAAATTGTTGGTCTGTCTTTTGGTCTCTTCATGGATGTACCAAGATTTCAAAATTGGACCTAGCGAATGAGGAAATACTTGAACCCACAAGCGAGATGGTATTTCTGCAACTTGCCACTGCTTCATGCATTGTTCAATATGTGTTTTAGGATCAAAATGTCCATTGAATAGTTGCACAACATGGAAATCCATCTGCATATCTGATTTCAATTGCTCCTTCTCTTGAAATCCATATTAGATAGCTTGCTTCCCATCCTCCCAGTTCTTAATCAAGGCTTTGTGACTAGCCCGCCATCTAGCAAGGGTGTCCTGGAGGGCTAAGTCCATAACTAAAATCCTTTGATCCTCCGCTATATTTTCTTCCATGCTAACTAGAAAATTGTCAAGTTCTGAGGTACCATCGTATATCAGATGTTCTATGACCTCGGTTCCAACCCATCTAGATACTCTGATAGTTGTGCATTTCCTTGGAAATATTTCATATGAACCTCACTGCCAACTATCGAATGCTAGTTCTAAATATTCATCTGTCGATTGTATGCTCCTCCAACTCAATGATCCATCAGGAGTAGGATTTATGTAGTCTTGTCTCATTCTTCTTGTAGAAACATATAACTGATCCAAATATTCTCCTTCCATATTTTTTTCTGCTGGCTCCGTATACCGAGGGCCTACATATGGATCCAAGGGTTGAACTACTTTGATTTCATCTACTTTGAATGTCATAGTATCCCTCTTTAGGTCAATAACAACATAATTATCATAGACCCGGTCAATATCAAATAGTGTAGGATAAGGGTCCTTATCCCCCATGATTTTTTTCACCTCAAATTCAGCCACAGTCTTCACTCCTGCAGCATCTATCTCCACATTCTCCAGTCTTCCTATTGGAAAAATACAATATTGATTGGCCATTCTTAACTGGATTGGGGAATATGTCAACTGGGGTTTTCCTAAAACTTCCCAAGTATTTTTAGGTAGTATGTTAAAATCAGATCCTAGATCTAACATAACATCTTCAATCTCAAACTCATCTAGATGGGATGTTAATATAAACTCTTTCCCATACCGTATTTTCCTTCTTTTCACTCTCTGAGTATTCTTCTCAGGAAGATTGGTCCTTATTCGAGTTTATGGAGATTATTCGGTTCCTAGGACTAGATACAGGGAATTGCACAACTTTTCTATCAGTTGGTCATTCCCAATAATATCAAAAAATAACTGAAACCAAAGGTCAACTACATTTTGTGACTGTTTGGGTTGTCTTATCGGGACTATGGGGTTTCAGGGTGTAGGGGGTGAAGTAGGAACTTGCACAATCTTAGGATAAATGATAGGATGAGGGGGGTTTTCTTCCATCTCTGGGGCATGCATACTCTGAAATACTTCTATTGCATTTTTAAAGAATAATTTTTGTTTCAGAGGGTCATACATGTCCTCCTTAGGCGCTACTTTCTAGATCTGAGGAATATTATCAACATCTGTGTCGGTCTTGGATCCTCCTCGAGTAACAATGTTAACGTTAGGTAGCTTCCCTTTAATGAATCTCTTTATCTCTGAGCTTATATTATTAGTTCCTCATTGACATACCCGATCTTCCCATTTCGCAATTATCTCTAGGCAATCTTCAATTGCGTGCCTATTGGTTTTGTAGTGAGAGCACCATGGTAGCCTCGGATGAGGATAATCCCTAGCCATGTGACCTTGCTCATCACAATTGTAACATATACTTATTCCTCTTCCCCTAGTTCTTCCTCCTTTGAATTATCCTCCATCTCCACCTCCTCGATCTCTTCCCGGTCCCTGAGGCCTTTCATTCACCCAGAATGATTTTCAATCTAGTTTGTCCGCAAGTGCATCCAAAGCTCTACACTGATTGGTAGTATGCGTGGTATATGTGTAGAACCTACATTGTACAATATTCAGTATTGTTGAATACTTTTGAATAATGGGGCACTATCTTGGCCCATGCCCATGAATTCGATAGATCTCGCAATACTTGACTACCGACGATGCTTGATTACCTGGAAAAGCATGATACGAGGTTGGGGTATGGAATGGTGAATTCACGGATACTTGCACAACTCCTCCCATGAGTCCTGGTGAGGGTCTCATCGAATTCTGAGGAGGTCCCATTCCCCTCATACGTGGACATTCATTCACTAGATGTCCCTTTGTGTAGCATATGGTACACCAGACTTGTGGTCATCCTAGTCTCGGTATCATCAATTCTTGAATCTTCTCTATCAGTGTCGATATTTTTCCTTGTAGTTGTGCCAAATTTGCATCTGTTAGGGGTTTGGTCACTCTCAGGCTCCTCGGATATCCTTCCATGGATTTAATCTTCATTGATTGTTCCAAGGAATCTATCAAAGTGGTTATCTATTGTTGCGTTAACGAAATTTGTGTCAGAGGTAGCAATCCCTGGATATACCATTCTCTTTGATGATCCTCATGAATTGGATGCGCTAAAATCCCTATAGAATCTTTAAACTTCTGACTATATTCCCAGGATGATTCACCTTACCTCTGCTAAATTTCATGCAACTTAGACAAATATTTTTGTTCGAACTGAGGTAGCTTAAACTCCACTATGAATTTTATCCATACTTGGCCAAGTGTGAATGCTTGTCCTTGCGCTCCTGGCACTCCTGGCTCAATAGCCTTCATGTACCATTTGGGAGAACGACCTCTCAAGGTAGTCTGGAACTCGACCAATTTATTTGCTTCTAGGCTCCCTCAGAACCTCCAAATTGCTTTGCATAGGAACCAATGTTCCTCAACATCCTCGTCTCTCTTACCCATAATTTTGGGTATTGAGCAATCAAACCTCCCGCATTACCAACCATCGCTAATATTACTGCTCCTATCAAAATAAAACCTGATGGTCCTGGTTGAGATCTACCAGAGGATCCCAATATCCTCCTCCTATTCTCACTTACCGGTTGTGACTGACTAACTCACTGTAATGAAACAAGAATAACATAAGGTAGTATATAATTTACCACTTGTATAGAAGACACTTGGGGTATGGTTGATTCGGGGTTGGTGCCACTAGCTTTGAGGCGAGTTTCTTTGATTTTGGGGGTCTCGTTCTCATCCTCTGAAGCGATCTCTTTAGTTAGATTCCTGATCTTTCCTGGTATCGGGGCTGAATCTTCTCTTTCTCCTAGAAGATCCATGTCAGCTTCCATTTCCCATGCTTCTACACCTTCTTATTCTTCTCCACCCTCTTGGGGACTTCTTTCTCTCTGTGCTTCTCTCTTACTTAATATTTGACTAGCCAAACTTTCTTGTCTTCTCATCTTTCACAACTCTTCCTTCTATCCTTCCTCGAATTATACTAGTCTAAATTATTTCCACAACTTCTCATACTGTTTCACTACTTTATTTATCTTACCGCGCCACCACTTCTCAACTATGGTGGATCTTTTCAAGGCTCGCTCATCCCTTGAGCCCATTTCTTTCTACTCCCTCGTTTGTCAAACAACCCTCTTCCCTCTCTCAGGCCATGATTCCACCCCAAACTTGCCCCACCCCAAGCGAGGGTGTTTAGGCTGCCATCTAGGTCAGGGACATAGTCAACATCCCCTACTTCATCAAGAAAACCTTAATCCACAAGGGGATTTCTCTCAACAGTATTCCCCTTGCGTCTTTCTTGAAATCCACTTCTACCCATGAAAAATATTGATGGTTCTCAGCTGCAAATTCAATAACGTATCCTTCCAATGTTGTATTAACCCATAAATTGATCGCTCGCATTACCAGATGATCCAGCCAATGAAGCGCTACAATTTTTTATGTATCGCAAGAACATATCTTGTTGACTCATTCTTGGAATTCCAAAGATTCTTGGAGACTATCTATCCAGTGGAAAATTTCTTCCAGAAACTTAACCCAGAATATATTGTACTGGTCACTAAATATTTCTGAGTAAAAGACAACTTCTCGTGTATCTTTCACATATTTTCCTAGTAGCTTTGCTTCTTTCCATATGACAGCATCACAATTTTTATCCCACCACTAGTGAATATCAGATCGGTGAATCCGTTGAAGCATTCTCCCTACAGGTTCCCTTTTAACGCATGTCCTGATAAGAAAACCAATATGTTGGCGTGAAGTTGATCAGACTACGATCCTTCTTAGGTTACCAACAAAAGGTACCGAGTAGTCTAGAGCGCTGGAATTTTCATCTTCTCTGGAGAGAATAAGTCTCACCCGAAGCGCAACCAAGACAAGAAGATAGGGAAGGGTAAGGAGAATACTTAGGTAGATCTCCAGAATATTCAAGATTCACCATAGTCTTGCACAAGATGAACTAACAAAGAGAAGATCTAAACCCATTCATAACTAATAACAAAGACAATAGAGCCGCGACAACATTTTTGAACAACTATAACACAATGATATTATCAGACATGAAGAAGTAACATAAATGACAATTCATAGAAATAGATAGAGAATTACACAAAATATTTCAAAATTTTAGGTCCTTCCATATATTATCATCAAAAGAGGTTCTCAGATATAGTCCAACATGTACAGTCATTACTATGTTACAATATTTTCTGTCTCTGAACTCATTCCTCAGAGTTTTATCTACCCTTTTTTAATGTTCCTGACTTGGCTAGTCTAGGAAACGTTGCTAATGTGTGTGTAGGATCAATCGTTTACAGCATATAAATGGTCATACAAATAATAAATGCGACAAAGGACTGAAAATTTTACATTATGATATCTCTGTTGATTACAATAGGTCGAATGTAGCTGAATAAAATGACAACACTCGACTAGATCAAAAGACAAAAGGATCTTAGACAAAATACAAATAAACAACAAAATATAATACCTGGAATATGTGAGCACTGCAGGATCAATGGACGCGTTGGAACTATGGCAGCTCATATGGTAACTGTTGGAAGCCTGGAAAGTTCACCCTGGGAGATATACCTCTCGGAATGGCCTAGAAACTATCTCAAATGATGCACCCTGCCCTAGTCCTCAGTATTGGTAACTGTCACACTCCTCTGCTAGAGGGTTTGGACCCCAGATGGATCCACTTGGGGGAATGCGCCCCTCTTTCTCTGGAAAAAAAGTGTCCCAGTGATTCCACCATTGGAATCAAATGAGATGTGTCTCCAAATGACCGCCTTGGTCTACTGGGAAATGGGTCGGAAGGGTTTCCCTAGATATGGCCTGATGTTCACTTGGGAACCCTAAATGTATCCGCCAAAAGTGTAACACTCCCAATTCTGGAAAATGCACCCCAGATGATTCCTCTGTCAGAATATGGTGAGGAACCAGGAAAAATATGCACCTTGCCTTCCTCTCAAATGGGTCTGAGGGAAATCTTGGAATTCTCCCTAGATGGGACAATTCTGTCTCTAAACCTACCAGAAGTTGCGCACTCCCTCTAGATGAATGTGCCCTTGCTGTTGAATACTGAGTAACTGCTACTGAAGGATGATGGAAGACCTGTGTGATCTTCCTGGTGACTAGGGTGTGTCTCTCAACACCGAAATTAGCCAACTGGTGTCTTCCTCTTGAAATCCACTGAACTATCTCTCCTGAGATGTGCCTCTCTCCTCAATGACAAGTCATAATCTGCATAATAATGAATTAGGTCCCTGACCCTTCCTTTATAGCTTTCCAAAACCCTAAATCATGCTGAAACCCTAATTCACTGTTGACTTCCAAAACCCTAAATCACTATTGAAACCCTAATTCACTATTGACTGCTATTTTTAGCTCATAATGACTTAAAAGTGCTTTTAACCCTTTTTAGCTCAATGTCACTTTTTGAATATAACACCTGTGACTGGAGTGACCTCTATTAACCCTGTTTACCCCTCTTTGGCCTTGGCTATAGTCTAACAGGGCAGTTTAGACCATTAAGCCTCCTCTCTGGAGCTCCTATTTGGAAAGGGACATTACAATCCTCCCTTCCCGAAATTGCTTGTCCTCAAGCAATACCAGTCCACGATGTTGAAACACCTGCTCGCTCTCCCACGTAGCGTCCTCTACTGGAAGCCCTCTCCATCTGATCAAACACTCTCTAATGACCCTTCTCCTCAGTTTCCACTCTCGAAACTCCAAAACCTCCTCCAGAACTAACTCCAACTATCCCTCCTCGTCCAATGAGGGAATCTCCTGTGATGTGCTAATGAATTGTCCCACTTCCTTTTTTAGGCAAGACATGTGGAACACATTCTGAATCTTGCTCCCCTCTGGAATCTCTAGCTTGTAAGCAACCTCGCCTACTCGGTGCATGATCCTATAAGGACCATAAATTCTAGGCTTGAGATTCTCAACCCCACTCTTCTTCAGAGATGACTATCTGTAGGGTTGGAGTCACAAGAAAACCAAATCTCCAACCTCAAATATGTGCTCTATCCTGTGCATGTCCGCACTTATCTTCTGTCGGTTTTGCACCATTTGTAGGTTCTCTTTCAACAACTTGAGAATATCCTGACTCTCTATGATCCAATCCTTGGCCTTGGGATCTCTTCTCTCCCTGAAAACCAAGTCTACCAAAGTGGGAGCATCATATCCATACAATGCTTGGAAGGGTGTCATACCAATGGACATGTGGAAGGTGGTGTTGTAGCAATGTTCTCCTAAATGTAACCACTTTACCCACATTCTCTATTGTCCTCCTACATAGTTCCTCAAATACCCTTCAACCCACTTGTTGACAATATCAGTCTGCCCATCTGTTTGAGGGTGATAGTTGGTGCTAGGTGTCAACTTTGTTCCCACCAACCGAAACAACTCTCTCCAAAATGTCCCTATGAACCGACTGTCCCTGTCACTGACGATGTTCTTCGGCAACCCATGAAGTCTGAAGACCTCCCTCAAGAAAAGATCGGCTACCTATGATGAAGTCCATAGATATACTCTCCCATTTTTGCTCTGGAATGGGGAGTGGCTGAAGTAGCCCTACTGGAAGAGCATGCTCTGACTTGTTCTGCTGGAAAGTCACACACTCACTGACGTGTCTCATAACATCCTGTTTGAGGCCCTTCCATGAGAACCTCTCTCTGATCTATCTATAGATTTTGAAAAACCCCTTATGGCCTGCTAGAGGTGAATCATGAACTCTGGTGAGGATCTTCTTCTTGAGCCATGAATCTGGCACCAAGTAGACTCTATCCTTGTAAAATATGACATCGTCAATGACCCTATACCGGTCATCCTGTATCTTCCCATCCATCACCTCACAAGCGAACTTGTTCTTGGAATATTCCACTAATAAGTGGGATTTCCAATCTGCTGAAATCTCCATCAAAGAACATGTCACAGGTCTCCTCAATAGTGCATCAGCCACAATCTTCTTCTTTCCCTTGACATACTCTATGTCAAAGTCGAATGGATGTACCTTTATCACCCATTTTTGTTGGCGCTCAATGAGGTGCTTCTACTCAAGGAAATACTTCAAACTGTTGTGATCGGTCTTGACCACGAATTTGTTTCCCACCAAATATTGTATGAACTTGGTCAAGGAATGCATGATTGCCAACATTTCCTTGTCATAAATGGAGTACAACCTCTCAGGTTGACTGATCCGAAATCGGATTCAGAAGCCTGACAGGGCTTGAAAAATGCTCAAAAATGAAAGTGCTCGGAATCCGACGAAACCAACACCATTGCGTCTGGCTCGTCTTCTTGATTCCGGTGGTATATTTTTTTTGTCAAACAGAGTCCGTATGGAGAAGATATCGCATTCTGTCCGAAAAGTCAAACAAGCAAATTTTTTTTTGCTGACTGTGCAGTTCATACAGTCCATACGGATGATGACGTGGAAAGTCCAAACAGGACACATGGCAAGTTCGTACATGACACGTGGAAAGTTCGTACATGACACGTGGTAGGTCCGTACAGTGACACGTGGCAGGTTCGTACAGGACACGTGGAGGCTCCAGGTGATGACATGTGTGAGGCAGATTTGGACTTTTTGGCATACGGTTGGACCAATCCTGAAGTGACATGTGTCACCACTGGAAGGGTGACATGTGGCACGGGTGACGTCAGTAGCTGACATGGCAGGCTGACTGGGCAGATGTACGGCGGATGACGTGGCAGATGACTTGGGCGAATGACATTGCGACACGTGTCAAGGTTTGATTGGTGGTTAAGGTGCCACGTGGCCCAATCACGGGATGCCACGTGGCACCCCAGTATTTGTCCATTTTGGTTTTGGTTTCAAAAGTTTTTTGGAGTTGACAGGGTTCGAACCGGTGACCCCCGCCTTTGACAAAGCCTTTGTAAAGCTCCCATTGCCAACGCGCCATTGTTTTGGTTCTTGTTTTGTATGCCAATTCACATGTATTTAAATTCAAAAAATATGTGTAGCCGCGGGGGGATAGGGTCGGGGCTTAGCCCCAGCCCTCAGTGCGATATATTTAACCGTTCCATGTAATCGTGACCATGTATTTGTGCGGGGGTTAATATATTAACCATTACATTTAATGCACGGGGTTAATACATGTGACTGGGTATAGTCCGATACAAATGTGTGCGCGTTTTGTTTAACGGTTTGAATGGTTAAGTGTATAGCCTGTGGGTCCTATGTGTATTCCATGTGACCCCAGTTATGGAGAGCTTTTGAGAGCATTCATAGAAGAGATGCTGAGGAGAAGCCAAGTCAAAGCCAGTTAGAGGCAGAGAAGCCGTTGAGGAGGAGATGTTGTCGGACCATTTCTGAGAGTTTCAGACGTCCGTTTCGCGTGTCGTTTTTTGTGCATGGTTCCAGAGATCTGGGCGAACATGACCAGATCAGTATTGTAGCCATTCGGCATTGCAATAATGTACTATCGATCTTTTGAACAGAAATAAAGAAGCCTCCCCCACAGAGAAAAGGCCCGGAGACGTAGGCAAAGTTGTGCCGAACTCCGTTATCAACCTGCGTATTATGGTTTGCTATATTTCATTGCATTTCAGATCTACATATATGTATATGGTTGTATAATTCCTCTTATTTATTCATTCTTCACTAAGTTTCCCAATAGTTAATTAATGCATGCAAAGTTAAAAACTCAACCGTAAGTCATTCGAAAAATCCTGACGGATCATTGACTAAGCTTTCGGATCTTGAATACAATAGGGTGTCCTCCCTGCATCAAAACTGCACCGATCCCTTCACCGGATGCGTCACACTCTAGTACAAATGGCAAGGTGAAGTCTGGTAGTGCCAACACTGGATAAGTGCCCATGACTTGCTTCATCTAATCAAAGGATTCCTATGATTTCTTGGTCCATATGAAGGCCCCATGCTTGATAAGATCTGTCAGCGGTGCTCCAAGCTGAGAAAAAACCCAGATGAATCGCATGTAATAGCTGCACAACCCGAAGAAACTCCTCAATTCTGTCACGTCCCTGGGCATCGGCCAATCCAGAATGGACTTGATCTTCTCTTGGTGTACCTGTACCCCCTGTGCACTGATGATGTGGCCTAAGTAAAGAAACTCTGTCATATCGAACTCGCACTTGGACTCTTTGGCATATAATGACTGTGCCTCCATGATGCTTAATACCTCATCCAGGTGCCTCATATTCTCTTGCGATGACCGACTATAGATCAAGATGTCGTCGAAGAAAACCAAGAATGATTTCCTTAACTGATCCCTGAATATATCGTTCATGAAAGACTGGAATGTAACGGGTGCATTGGTTAGCCCAAATGACATAACCAAGAACTCGAAGTGTCCAAAATGACATTGAAATGTCGTATTCTCTATGTCCTACTCTCGGATGTTGATATGATGATATCCAGAGCGTAGATCAATTTTTGAGAAGAACACTGCCCCATGCAGTTCATCCATCAACTCATCAATGCGTGGGATAGGGTACCAATTCTTGTTGGTTTTCTTGTTCAAGGCTTGGTAATCAATGCACAT
This sequence comes from Picea engelmannii, assembly GCA_009831015.1. Classification (NCBI taxonomy): domain Eukaryota; kingdom Viridiplantae; phylum Streptophyta; class Pinopsida; order Pinales; family Pinaceae; genus Picea; species Picea engelmannii. Next base: position 943,173 of record ML779578.1, on the reverse strand, counting down.
CCTCATGGTGCCATCCTTCTTCAGAACTAAGACAACT
>ML779578.1:918125-943013 GCA_009831015.1 Picea engelmannii | reverse complement strand
TCCTAGGATGATGATAGGGGGGGTGATCATAGGTTTTCCCCCCTCCTCCAACTCAATGGTGTGCTCAAACCCCCTGTCAGGTGGTCTCCCTGGTGGAATTGCCTCAAAGACCTGTTGATGTCATCCCAATAAATTCTTGATCTTTGTATGGTACTGTTGTCAACCTTATGAATCCTTCTGAGTAGTGATCAAGCATTCTATGGCATATGCTACCTCCCCATGTATGAATATCCTCTCCATCCTCTTGGCAGAAACTATCTTGGGTGCTCTTGTCGACATACCGCTTAGAAAAACCTTCTTCCCATCCTGATCTTTGAATCCCATTTCCAAGGTTTGGTAGTTGGTAGTGATTTTTCCCAAGGTAATCATCCACTGAACTCCTAACACCACATCTGCCTCTGATAGGTCAACCACATAAAATGTGTCTCTCACTGTGTAGTTGCCTAACTTCATATCTAATTTTGGAACTCTGTCTAGACACTCCACTATATGTCCATCTGCTACCACAACATCAAACCCCTCAAACTCCTTTGTCTGAAGTGCCTGTCTCTATACTAGTGAAGCATCGATGAATTTGTGGGTGGCCCCATCATCTATCAGGGTGATTTCCCGTTGCCCCTGAATAATCCCTCTGATACATAGGGTATCATACCTGGGAACACCAGAAAGGGTCACTATGAATCCTCCCTTTGTTGGTTTCCTCCTGTTAGCCTGCTCTGGCAGTTGTGGGACTACTGGAGGATGGGATCCTTCCAGTGTCAGTGGTTTATGGGGAGACCACTCCTCTGTTGGTGCTGACTCCTCCTCTGAACTAGTGGATCCACTATCCTTCTCCTCCTCCTCACTATCCACAATGTCTGCTACTACCTCAATATAATGAATCTCTCCCTTGCCCATGCACATGTGGCCTGGGACCCAAGGATCTATGCAGCTGAAGAAAATGTTCTTCCTTTTAAGTTCTCTCATAGTCTCATCATCCAACTTCTCCTTTCCCTTCCATTCTCTTTGGAATGGATTCCTGTCTCGATCCCTCTGGGGCACAAATGGTTTGGAGAACATTTTAGTCTTTGGCACTAAGTCTTCCAGATCTCGAGTGCGAAGGATGGCATCCTACAAAGTGGGAGGCATGTATGCCTTCACCCATCCTCTCAAAGGCTCTGTGAGTCCTTCTATGAATAGCATGATCAACATAGGCTTTGATATATGTGTCACTGCCATGGCTACCCGCTGAAACTCTGTGATGAAATCCTCTGCTATGTCATTTTGTCTCAACTAGGCTAGATCCATGAAGTGTATCTCAGGATCCTTACTGTCGTACCTGTCCATGAGCCTATCTGTAAACTCCCTATAGGAGGTGATGTGACTGTGACCCAATGTCACTAGTCCATGATACCACCACTTGTGTGCCTCACCCTCCAAGTGTAAGGTCGCAAAACTGATGGCCTCTGTCTCGGTCATTTGTTTGAGCTTGTAATACGTGTCTAGCTTCTGTACCCAAGCTCTGGCGGTGTATTTGGATGATCCGTCAAAAGAAGGGATGGTGAGTTTCCCAACTTTTCGGATGAAATTGAGGTTATGCCCCAACTGTTGTTGTGGTCCTCCCCTCTGAGACTCTCTGGGGCGGTTCCTGAGTCTGATTCCACAGTACTCGACTAAGGTCATGTCCTGATGGAAGTCACGACCCAATGCTGCATACTCCCTCCTATACTCTGCAATGTCGTCTGCGTGAGTGGGTGGCCTCTGTGCTATCAGTGGCGGTGCTGCTACCGGGGGTGCCCTCTGGAAACTAGGAAACAAGAGTCTAGGAATCCTACTCGTAGTGGTGTATGTGCGAGAGGGTGTCTGGGGTCTATTGCCTTCTCCTGAGTTCCCCTGTGCTGCATGCGGGACTTGTGTGTCTGGGGTGCCCACTCTAGCCAATCTATCAACCACCTGTGCCAAGGACTGAGACATGGTCCATTGACTAGCTAACATATCATTGATAACCTGCATGAAAGTTGTCTTTGGATCTACAAGGACCTTGCCACTTCCCTTTGGTCACTCATATTTGTCTCCTAGCATCCTCTCTGCCTCGTGCTCAGCCTCACACTCTGCCCTTCTCTCTACTTTTTTGTGTGCCTCTTCCTCTTCCTTTGAGCTAGGAGGAAAAGGGGGAAAATCAGGCCTATGCCTGTTGTAAGTGACATATTCGTCACCTATGTGTTCACGACCCTCTGGGTCTTCTGCTGCACTCATTGTCTTAAGTCACAGGCTGGCAGGACTAAAGCTCTGATACCACTATAATGTTCCTGACTTGGCTAGTCTAGGAAATGTTGCTAATGTGTGTGTAGGATCAATCATTTACAACATATAAATGGTCATACAAATAATAAATGCAACAAAGGACTGCAAAGTTTATATTATGATATCTCTGCTGATTACAATAGGCCGAATGCGGATGAATAAAATGATAACACTCGGCTAGATCAAAAGACAAAAGGATCTTAGCCGGAATACAAATAAACAACAAAAGATAATACTTGGAATATGTGAGCACTGCAGGATCAATGGATGCGCCGAAACTATGGCAACTCGTACGATAACTTTTGGAAGTCTGGAAAGTTCACCCTGGGAGCTATACCTCTCGGAATGGTCTAGAAACTATCCCAAATGATGCACCCTGCCCTAGTCCTCGGTATTAGTAATTGTCAGACCTCTCTACTGGAGGGTTTGGACCCCAGATGGATCCCCCTAGGGGAATGCGCCCCTCTTTCTCTGGAAAAATGCATCGTAGTGATTCCATCGTCGGAATCAGATGAGATGTGTCTCAAAATGACTGCCTTGGTCTACTGGGAAATGGGTCGGAAGGGTTTCCCTAGATATGGCATGATGCTCGCTCGGGAACCCTGAATGTATTCGCCAAAAGTGCCACACTCCCAATTCTGGAAAATGCACCCCAGATGATTCCTCCATCGGAATCTAGCAAGGAACCAGGAAAAAGATGTGCCTTGCCTTCCTCTCAAATGGGTCAGAGGGAAATCTCAGAATTCTCCCTCGATAGGACAAGTCGATCTCTAAACCTCCCAGAAGTTGCGCCCTTGCTGTTGAATATTGAGTAACTATTGTTGAAGGATGATGGAAGACCTGTGTGATCTTCCGGGTGACTAGGGTGTGTGTCTCCATACCGAAATCAACCAACTAGTGTCTTCCTCCTGGAATCCACTGAACTATCTCTCCTGAGATGCGCCTCTCTCCTCAATGACAAGTCATAATCTACATAATAATGAGTTAGGTCACTGACCCTTCCTTTATAGCTTTCCAAAACCCTAAATCATGCTAAAACCCTAATTCACTGTTGACTTCCAAAACCCTAAATCACTGCTGAAACCCTAATTCACCGTTGACTACTATTTTTAGCTCATAATGACTTAAAAACGTTTTTAACCCTTTTTAGCTCAATGTCACTTTCCGAATATAACACCTGTGACTGGAGTGACTTCTAGTAACCCTGTTTACCCCTCTTTGGCCCTGGCTATAGTCTAATGGGGCGGTTTAGACCATTAAGCCTCCTCTTTGGAGCTCCTATTTGGAAAGGGACATTACATCTTTTGCCAAAAATGGATATTAATTACAATCATAGAACCTAAATGGAGCAAATCCTAATCCCATCTACACCAACCCATCTAACCCTTTACAATCATATACATCTCATATATATAAGCTAATTGGGATTTTCTGGCTTGAGACTTCAAATGCTTTCTTGTTCTTGTTCTATTGTAACTTCTTTCTCCTTGTTGGTGTTGTGTTGTCCTTCTTTCCAATAGTTTTATGTTTCCTCATTTTCTCTATTGTCCAACTCCTTTGGGTCTTGCACAACTTGCTAAGCAAAATTGGGACTATAGTATTTCTTGCACAACTTCTTTTAATAAAAAGCGAAGGGCCCAATAGTTCCTTGAGCCACCAACTTCCCCTGAATTGATTGAATTTCACAATCATCCTTGTCAAGAGTCTCATCATGTCATTTGAGGGCCCTATGAATCCCCTAGAGTTCCTTTTAGTCCATGAGGAAAATGCTCAGAACCCGGGAAGGATACATAGAAAAAGAAACAAAGGTAGGGTCGTCTTGAAAACTGAGAGGCAAAGGGACTCTAAGAGGGCCCATAACCGAAACAGGACCGACCCATAACAATAACTCAAGAAAGGAAATTGTCAGTCCTTGAGACTTGCTTACCCACCAATTTAAAATGTTAACTTGGAAAGGAGAGGTTGAGAGAAAACAACTAGAATTCTAAAAAGATAAGACCATACCACATATATCACAAAAAACCCAAAACCAAGCAGTGCAAGAGAATTAATAAGAATCAAACATACAATCCAAGAGAAAATCTCCCAAATTAAGGCCCAATTAAAGGACAAGTGCCACAGGGAGCCAAGGATAAAGAATAAGGCCACCACACAAACCACAAAAGCTCCAATACAAGACTCTTAATGAAAAATTAATTGCTTCATCCCTTAATTCCAAGAGAACTACTCATTGAGTGCATCCAAAATAGTGCATCCAAAATAGAGATTGAACATGGCAAGATGCCAAGAATGGAGACCAGAAATTCCCCACAAAATACCAAATCCACAATTTACCAGACTTGCTAAAGGCCTTGATACCTACTTTCACGAGAATTCAAACATCGAGCCATAAAAATCCCACAATGATCCCATTGGACATGCTTCAATGATTCAAATGTGTGCACCATGAAGATGGCATGTGTGTAAGAAATGGAGGGATTTGAGTGCCCCATATACAATGACTTTTAACACTATTCTAATTTTAGCATTTCAAAAATATAATCAAAGGTTTGTTTTTAATATTTTAAGCATGTACAAAATAATTTAGAGTGGTAATTTGGAATGGTAAGAAGAAAAGTTGAAATATTTGATTTAAAGTTTTTAAAAATTATTTTAAATTAATAAAAATATAAATATCAAATTTTAATAATATATAATTTTATTGCAATAAAAGTAATTAAGATTGTTGAATTTATTCATAATTTTGAAGGTCTAAATTTCATAATTTTAAATTACAATTTTAATAAAAATTACCCAACTTGTCGCTTGGCCCAACATCAGAGCCAACGTGATGCTTCTGTAAGTGTTGCCCACAGTCTCATAATATAAAGCTTTTGTTTCTGGAATTTTATTGTAGTTCAGCTTTTGGTCTTCTGCAATATAAAGTTTGAAGTTTCTGTAAGTTTATTGTAGTTCGGCTTCTAGTTACAATATCTGTGTATTTTCTTAAATGAGTAGTGTTTTGGTTAATGCTTCTGGGTATTCATATATATGACGATTACTTGCATACAATGGGGTATTAAACATAGTGGATGAGGGACAATTGTGTCTGTTGTTAGCCTGGGACTGGTGTTGTTAGGATTGAGCCATTCCACTCCAAAGACTTAAGCTCTTTTCTCTAAACCTCTTCACAAAAATAAGCATAGATCCATCTCTTGTACAAGTCGCTTCTCACAGAACTTTACTTTTGGCAACCTCTACTTCTGACCGAAGTATCATTTCCCTTCTCGAACTAGATAATACTGCTCATTGGAAGCTTCCACCCATTTCATCTAAAAAAATATACAAACTTCATTGATGGAATTACAGATCACACACCCTAATCAAAACACATGACACTATCAATATTAATCTCATAGATAAAGATATCATTGACTAGCCAAAGAAACAAAATTACCAATATGCTCATATCAATCCAATAAATTCGAGCTAGGCCATATTAATCTCATAGATAAAGATATCATTTACTAGCCAAATAAACAAAATTACCAATATACCCATATCAGAGCCATTAAATTCAGGCTAGGCCCTCTAGTTCAACCCTACATGAATGTATCTTCCTTGTGTTGTGTGATTGACAATCAATATAAAAAATTTGTTGATGCCCTCATTGGTCGTTTCCAATCCTCACTTCATGACGATCCCATCTTTGCCACCATCTATCCAAAATACTCAATTGCCTTGGAAGACTCTTATATTTACGAGCTCCTTAAAGCCTAGATTCTGCCTGTAGGATTTCATATGCATACCAAAGCTCGCGATCATCTAGCTCAAAAGCTTAGTCCTCACGCAATTTGGTAATGACACACTCCCATCGCTCCACTCACGGATTTTGACCACCTCGTGCTTGCACAACGTGGTGGAACAAGATGCTTCCCAACAAAATCAACCCGTAACCTTCGACTGGACTGGGATAGAATACCCAACAGAATGGAAAGACAAATATGACCAATTCCAAACCCAGTTTGTCCAACAATTCGTTGTGTAGAACACATCTAGGCGACCGATCCCTCTGCAAATAAACCAAATATAATTGTCCTTCAAAGCTCCTTCTCTCCATGTTAGAGATACCCACCACAAATGTTCACACACCACTACTGCCAGCAATCAAAAGGAGAAAACATAGCAGGCAGGACATTCGGGTAGTTATCAGGTCTGCCCTGCATGCAAAGAAAAAATGGAACAAATCCATAGTGGATTGCATATTTCTATATGATCTCGAGATACCCTCTATCCTGCAAATGACCACGAGGCATCCATATGGTGAAGAGCATTTCATCCCTGGTAGAAATCTCCCAAGCATTCCCTTAAGACAATGGTTAGAAAACTTAAAAACTAAAAGGGAATATTTACTTGTAAAATCATCAGCTCCCACACAAGATATCAATGGTGAATGCAAGATTTTAAATTGGTCAAACATGCAAGCTTTTCACACTATATATAACATAGATGTTTTAAAGATGGCAGGTCCAGCAGAAAAGAAGAAAAAAAATTGAGTTAATCTCAAATAAACTAGAAGTTGTCGCACATGTCCTAACAACACAACTAGTTTAAAAGCTGCATTAGATAAGATTGAAGCCATATTGAATTTCATGGACACTCTCTTTGTAAAAATCCATGAAATCCAACACGCTGTCAAAAAACCATCTAGAAATCCAACTGGCGACTGGACAGAGTTAGGCAAGGAGTACCTCAGGTCCAAGAATCCAATAAAGGACATAGAAGGAATCATTCTCTTGGAATGATGGTTGTTGATGATCCAAGACTAATATGGGATTCTAGATATACTAGAAGCCTTTTGGAATATGTCCAGAAGGAAGTTGCAGCAATGAAGAAATGGTCTCAATCCTTGAGAGAAGAAGATAAGAAAATTTATTTGCAACATTTAGAAACTGATGCAGGAAATAATGGAGAATTCTCTATTGTCTTTGGGTTTCCTGATACACCCATGATATCTTCTTTTTCTAACAAGAATGTCCTCAATGGGAATAAATTCATTAAATAAATTCATTAGTGCAATGGTTGAGCATCCAATAGTAAACATCAATTGTCAGTCACCCGAAGAGGTCATAGATGCATTGCAGCTGTTACAAACTTGGGTAGCTAACAAAAAGTGGTCAAATGAAACTATGACTCCCAAATATATTGTTGATCAGATAGGAAATGGATTTACTGGATTATCATGGGACTAGTGGAAGTGGCTTCCCCATAACACTAAAGAAGAACTCCTAAGTTATGCAACCACAGATCATGATGTTTTAAAAGCATTAGTAGAATAGTTTTATGGGCCACTAATAGGAGTTGATGCATACCCCTTCGTTTCCCTCTATATGAGCCAAAAGACTTGGAAACTTGGCTCTCTGTAAAGAGTGTTTTTGTTATATCTAGAAATTATTGATTGAGTCTAGAAAACATAATGATGCATCATATATCGAATACTATATCTGCAGTTTTCCAGGAGCACTTCCTGATGTTATCGAACAATACTTTAAGGATAAAGGCGTCTCTTGCAGGTTTAAAATATGTTCTAAGGACTTTAAAAGAGTGTCTAAGGACTTTAAAATGTTTGAGCAGAGGTTCACCCCTACACTCTACAGAGATGTGGGTGAAATGCCCGATTGGGGCTATGGTGTGCATAAAAGAGGCCACGAATGTATAAGATATGCTAACTGTCAATGCAAGATATGAAATTACAAAAAGAATAAGTACTACACCTTTAAGTTCAGATGGGAACCTAATCTTTCATCGTCAAAGTATTTTGGTAAGTACTATGCAAAGAAGAAACAACATAATAAATTTTCATATATCAAAAAGAGAAATTCACCTTCCTATAATATTCGATGTTTCAATTGTCAACAAAAGGGGCATTGGGAAAATAATTTCCCTCGGAAGAAAAAGAAGCCTCAACTTTCAACACTCTTCATTGATGAACTAGAACCTAAGTGGTGGGATCTCTAGTTTTGCTCGACTTCTCAAAGACCAGAAGATGAGGTTATACACTTAGATCCTTCTAAATTTTTTGAGTTTGAGTCTAAAGGCTCATATTTTGATAGCTCTATAGAATTTAGTGATTCTGACTTCAATACTCCACATAATTCACTAAATTTGGCCCGGGGGGGGGGAAGGGGGGTTGATAACATACCTCCATTTGATTTCTGCATGATAAATACACCAAAACCAGATACAATTGAAAACAAATTGAAGAAATTGAAGAGTTACTCGAGACAACACCTGTTTGGCAATATGTCATAAGAAACAACTTGAGAATTGAGAAGGAAGACTTGATAAAGCTGTAATATCCCAAGGCCGAGCCTCGGTTGTAATTATGAATTGTAACATGTTTTGTAGGCTGGTGATCCAAGTGTTATAAGCTAGGAGGCTTACATGCTTATTAGGCCGGAGAGCCTAGATGTTAAAGGTCAGGAGCCTATATTGTACATGTAAGAATTCATAATTATTAATATAACAACATCGCTACGTGTAGATCGACCATGAAGAAAGAGTTATGGGGGACTAATCTCCACTAGGCTGGGTAAGAGAAGGGGGTTGAGAGGCTAGGAGAAAGGGGATAATCTTGAGGGCTTAACCCAAGGGAATATTATAATATATTTCCCAAAAATAATAAAGTTGGGAAATAAAACCTGATATCCTAAGTTCCTTTGGGAAAAGGAAACGAACTCCAAGTGGAGAGGAACATGCTTCATGAACGCCATGTGTCATCCCAGGCACATGCAAATATAAGTGGGAATTCTTACTGTTTTTGGATCCCTTTTTCCATTTTGCACCAGCACACCCAACAAGCACACGGGAACCCTAGAATGCCATTGTTGAAATTCCCCAACCACTTGAACCTCTGCAACAAGTTGAATTGATACCCTTGTTGCACCTGTACCCTGCGAGTTTCCTACATATTGTTCCGTCATTACCATTCCCACGTCTAGTTTGTGTTATTTCCATCACCATGATCGTGTGTTGAGGAGTGAGAGTGAAGAAGCGGGTTGTCAGGACCGTGGATAGAAGAGGCAGGTTGTCAGGACCGTGGATAGAAGAGGCAGGTTGTCAGGCTTGTGAAAACCTCTCTCCAGGTGAGAGAGTGTGTTGAGGAAGTGAGTTCTCCTGGAGGGAGTCCAGTAGCAGCTACAGAGCTCTGAGAATTTCATCTTGCCTATTGTTGAAGCCACGGAAGGGGAGGTAGAGAAGTCAATGGACTGTGTGATAGTGAAGGTGTATACTCCTGGGGTGGGACATGCATGTGGGGAATGAGAGTCTGTGAGCGGTGGGTGTAAGTAGATTCTTGGAGGAAATCCTTCTTGTTGTACTGTGCAACTTCATGTTGTCCCTGCCTAGCCCAGGAATCCTGTGCTCGGTGGATTTTAGTCCCATATCGGGGGTGACCCACTTCTGAGAGTCATGAGCAGTGTGGTCTAAGGATGGGAAGTTTGTGGAAGGTTTGCATGCATGTGGTGTACTTCAATTAAGAGATAAGTATATTTTTTGTACTTAATGGTTAAATGATGTATTTAAGTGCATGCCTATGATTCTTGTAATAATATCATATGTTTCACTACATGTATGTTTCCATATTATCTCTTTCATTTCCTGTTAAGTTTATATGTGAATATTTCTGAAAAAGAGCTCTATCTGAGGTGACGTTACCCAACCTGTTGGTGGCTCAGGATGTTACAAATTGGTATCAGAGAAAAATATGTTTACTCAGTGACGTTGCCCAGCCTGTTGGTGGTCGGGGACATTACAAAATGGTATCAAAGCGTTTTCTAGAGTAGCATGGTCCGACCTAGGTGGTCGGGAATGTTACAAAATGGTATCAGAGCCATGGTTTCAACCTCCAGAATGAGAAGTCATCCCAGACAGCTAACGAGGAGTAGTATAAATACAGGACATTATATCTCATTTGACACACACAGCTCGAAACTGTAGAAATGTAAGAGTGTGCACTGCAGGAATTGAGTAAGTGCGCAATTCTCGAGAGTAGATGCAGCTGCAGCTACTACAACCTGTATTCTCATTTTAGGCTTGGACTTTATATTGGTTATGGTTTGGACTTTCTTCCTTGTGTGCTAGCTCTGGAGAGAGGTATGCTACATTGATTGGCTATTAGGCCTAGGGTTTTCTTCCGAAATTATTCTTTGCCAAGGTTAAGTTGCTTGGGGGTGGCTTTGACCTATGGTTGGGTGACAATATTGTTATATTGTCTATGGTTAAACGAGCACACCTGTTATTTCTAACACGAAGGACTTGGAGGTTAAGTCACATGCACCTTTTTCCATATCTGATGGCTGGAAAACGTTGGCGGACCATGTTGGTGGAAGTGGAAGCAAACGTTTTGGAAATAAATTGTTGTCGAAACAGAAAAAATATGAGTTAAGAGTGTCCCTGGGTTCCAAGAGAATACCTTGGTCATGTTATGAAGCTCAGGAGGTATAAAGGTTTATAGAATGGAAACAGAGAAAGAAGCCACAACAACCATTGTGTTGGGCTACAAGGTTTGAATTTGGGGTGTAAGATCTGCGCAGGGGGAAGGGAAACTTTTTCCAACCATCGGATATGGAAAAATGTTCATGAGATTTAGCCTCCAAGTCCTTCGTGCTAGAAATAATAGGTGTGATTATTTAACCATAGATAATATAACAATATTTTCACCCAACCATAGGTCGAAGACACCCCCGAGCACCTTAACCTTGACAAAGAATAATTCTGGAAGAAAACCCTAGGCCTAATAGCCAATCAATGTAGCATACCTCTCTCCATAGCTAGCACACAAGGAAGAAAGTCCAAACCACAACCAGTAGAAAGTCCAAGCCTAAAATGAGAATACAGGTTGAAGTAGCTACAACTGCAGCTACTCTCGAGAATTGCGCTCTTACTCAAGTTCTGCAGTGTGCACTCTTACATTTCTACAGTTTCGAGTTGTGTGTGTCAAATGAGATCTGGCATCCTGTATTTATACTGCTCCTCCTTAGCTGTCTGGGCTGACTTCTCATTATGGAGGCTAAAAACTCAATATTAAATAATTCATTTAGCCGACTTGTCTTCCAGGGTTATGTCCAATTCTTTAGGGTTTCTTCTTGCTTCCCGAAATATTCTATTCTTGTCAGGGTTACATATGGAGGTTACTATCTCTCGTAGCTACTATAATATCAACACTCCCTCCTAGATAGGGAGGTATTGAAAGTAATGGTCTTGAGCACAAACATACCATTCAATCGGTAACATTATCATAGCCATATAGGTTATCTCATGATTAGATCATGAGCACCCTCATCATTATCAATATCATCTGATAGCATCAACTGCATCATCTCTCGAAGCCATAGTCCATCTGAGTAATCAGGCATGATACTAAATAAGTCACTCACTCCATAGAGTGATATAAGAACAATTCTTCTAATCTAGACATACGTTCTAGAAGAATAATTATTCCAACATATGTTGGAAGCCACGCCATGGGCTACAAGAACTATTCTTCTAATCCAGACATATGTCCTAGAAGAATAAATGTCCTGGACCATTTTCCTCCTGGAGAATGTCTGTCAACTAGAACACTGACTATCCATCTAGCTGATAATTATTTCCAACACTAGTGATAGTCTTCATGGAAATCATAACAATGTCATTCAATAGAACACAACTGTGTCTATCCATAGTAGTACACAACTACTATCCAGTGGTACACAACCACACCAAGTAGAACACGACTACTTGATCAATGATGCATAGTCACAACTAGTGGAACATCCACCAAAATACCATACATATACTGTCCAGATACATACAGTCTCTGCAAAAATCATATCATCTAATATCAACCTAGATAGAAAGAATATCATGATATAAACCGAGTCATATGGGCCATTCTTCCACTCACATCTGTTAGATATGGAAGAGCATTTTCCCTTAGAAAGTAAAACATTAGCCATGGGCTATCTGGACTATTCTTCTCAAGCACAAAAGAATAACTATCCATGATTTCTGAGCCTGGACCATTCACCTAACTGGGCCATTCCTCCGACACTAATCATAGTGAAACCTGGAGAGAATGAGTCTACCCTAGGGAATGTTTGTCCCTGATTGCTGAACCTAGACCATTCACCTAAATGGGCCATTCCTTTGACACTAATCATAGTGATACCTGGAGAGAATGAGTCTTCCCTAGGGAATGATTGTCCTGCACTAACCTCCAAAATGGACCATTCTTCGAAACTGCGCACAACTGTGAACTTCAAAAGAATGATTGTCCAACAAGGTGAACCATTCTACTTGACCACTACTGAGAGTGACTTACAAGAAGCATGATTATCCTAGACCATTCCCCCACACTGGCCACAAGGGGAATCGTTGTCTATGGTACATAAAAAATCTATCATACCATTTTCATTATGAAAATGACTGTTTGATCTAGACCATTTTCTGAACTAGAAAATGCCTGTCTATCAGAAATCTCAAACCACTTTCCGAATTGGAAAGGAACTGCTCATCCTGGACCATTTTTTGAATTGAAAATTGATTATCCATAAATCAATAACACATCAATGCTCCCTCCCAACTTGGGAGTAATCTCTTCCTTATTCAATAAGGAAGTTGTCTCCACGAGCCAACCCCAGCTTGCAAGATTTTCATCTTGGACAGAGGTTTTATAAAAATATCTGCTATCTTCTCATTCGTGGAGATATATTGGAGAACCACTTCTATTTTTTGGGCTTCATCATGGATAATGTAATGCTTGATCTCAATGTACTTTGGTTTGTTATGGAACACTAGTTTTTCTTTGAAGGCTTCATGTAAATCTGATCATTACGATATATATCATGGTCAAATTCAACATGTATGTTTCCTGCTATCTCATGACATCGTGGAAATGCTCAAACTAAAACATATCCAAGTAGCACTTCTTCTATCATCCTGAGAGTTTTCCATGGATTAGCCATCTATCATCCCAAACTTCTGAGTAACTATTATGATACACTCTCTCTGTCATCGAAAATTTTCACCACACTTTTGTTGTATATGAGATACTCTGAATTAATTTGTTTGAATCCATACAAGGTCTTCTTATATCTACATACATGGGTCTCTTTCTGGTATACCTCAAAAACTTGAGATTGATTTACATAAGATTCTTCCTCAAATTCTCTATTGGGATAGTAGTCCTTTACAACCAATTGATGTAAACTTCAATCCATGGATACTGCAAGAGATATAATATCTCAGATAGAGGTGTATCTGGCAAGGATGATTTCAGGGGCTAAATTTCACTCATGGGTTAATTTTCCATGGTTTTTCCAAAAACAAGATTCACTATTTTAAAAATGATTTGCCCAAATTCTATAGGACAAAATTATTTTCCCTTAAAAATCGCCAAAGTTTTATAAAAACCATATAAAATCCTTAGAAACTTGAATATTTTTACAAAAATATCGCCAAACATTTACAGTTGGCATATGAAGGATTAGTAATATTCACCAAGGTTTCTACATTTTAAAATAAATTTCCATCCTTAAAATCATCCCTGGTATCTGGTTTATGGGAACAAGTTGTTATCATAGTCTTCTCCTCCTTCTGGAAGAACCTCTAGTTATGAATCTCGTAATGCTTCCATTCATAATCCTTTTTCACAATTTCTCACATATATTGTTCTTCATCATAACTTCCATTTCTTCTTCCTGGTTGCTTCTATTGGGTTCAAACCAAGTTGGTAGTCTTGTGATTCTTGGTATAATAACTGGTTGTTCTGGCTTTTCCTTCTCTCTTGGAACCTTCATGTTCTTCCTCATGTTTCTCTTTAGATCTTGGGTCCATGGAGTTTTCTATGAATTCCATTCCCTGAAGATTTTGACTTCTTCCTTTCATGAGAGGATCATGGATGTAGATGGACAACCAAGGATACTTTAAGGATTATTTTCGAAGAAGACTTCTTCTAAAGTCAAATTGAACACATGCTACTTTTCATGTCTACTAATTTCAATGGGAACATGGATAGATGCTTCATAATCCTCAATGGATCATATTATTTAGGATTAGGTCCCTCCTAATCCTTGCTTCATGCATGAATGCATGATCTTCTTTTGGAATTTTGTAATCAGCTCCCTCAGTCTAAGAGAGTCCACACTTTTTTCTGCATCGTTATTGCCTTTTGCAAAGTGTTAAAAGCCTTTTTCCAATTTCCTCTTGATTGTTGACTTCTTTCTTTTTTTGACTTCTTCTGGGTCTCTTTAGGTTTGATTCTGATTTCGGTTTATCTGGCAGTTGTCACTTATATAATATCCTCCACATGAATTCTTACCAAAGATTTTCAACATACTTCATCTTTTTCATGTGTATTTCTTCAGTTGTAGTCATCGTAATAACAATCTTTATCCTTTTATTCTTCCATAGGTATTGTTTTCCTTGAACATATTTTTCTTCTAAGAGATATATATACATGATATGTACAGGAACTATGTAAACATGATATATACAAGAGATTTGAAGAATATTGTTACCTTGACTTATAAGAATAAGTTTGTTTTATCCTGCTTGACTTTCTTTGAGGGTTCCCTTTCTTCAACAATTGTTTCTTCGTCTTTTTCCTTACTTTTTCTTAACTCGGGATAGTGGTTCCTCTAGTGACCATATTTTCGACAGTTGAAGCATTGTATATTTGACATATCCTTTTCTTGATTTGGTTTCTTCCTTGAGACAAGCTTCTTCTTAATCCTAAAGTTCTTGAACCTTGTTATGAAAGCTTGATCATCATATTTCTTTTGGGGTTTCTCTTTTGTGCTAATCCTTGATTCTTCTTGTGCACAACAAGTCCAAAGTTCTTCAAATGTGGGATACTCCTTTCTTGTGTTCATACTTGTAGCAAATGCATCCCATGTCTTGGGAAGAACATTGAGTACTATATTTACCAGTTCCTTCTCTGAAATGATTTCTTCAATGTCTTGTAGTTGATCTCTTAACTAAGATATTCTCACAAGGTATGATGTTATGTTGTCATCATCATTCATTTTCATGTCACAGAGCTCATTCTTCAAACTCATTACTTGTCCAATTTTTATGACTAAGAAGAGGTTAGTTAGGGAATCGTACATCTTCTTGGATGAGTCAAGATGAGAGATGTAGGGTATCAAGTGGTCTTTTACATAGTCCACTATGATACTCATGGCATTTATGTCACTGTCCTTGAACTTCTCTTTTTCTTCTTCAAATTGTGGTTCCATGATATTTCCTTTCATGATATCCAACACTTTATTCTTGTTAAGGATGATGTCAATCCTTGTCTTCCATGCTCTGAATTTAGAACCCCCTTTATAACTTTTTTTCTGACTTCATAGAGTAAGTCATGACATCTTTGACTTGGTCAACCTTTGACTTTGACCAAAAACTCAATCTTGACGTCTTAGCTTGCTGAGAGTACCAGAAGGTGCGCTAGGTTAAAGCGCACTAGGATATCCATAAATCAGGTCAATCTCTTCACTTAAGGTGCCTCAAAAATAGGGTTAGTGTTTTTTAGCTGCAAAAAAAACTGACTGCAACTACAACTGACTGCAACTACAACTGTAACTAAGAAAATCCTCCCAATCTATATTCCAACGGTTAGACTGTCCAAAGATAGTGTGGGCCCATAACTTGCTAGAAATAATAGGCGTGCTCATTTAACCATATATAATATAATAATATTTTCACCCAACCATAGGTCAAAGCCACTCCCAAGCACCTTAACCTTGACATAGAATAATTTTGGAAGAAAACCCTAGGCCTAATAGCCAATCAATGTAGCGTACCTCTCTCCAGAGCTAGCACACAAGGAATAAAGTCCAAACCATAACCAATAGAAAGTCCAAGCCTAAACCGAGAATACAGGTTGCAGTTGGAACTACTCTCTAGAATTGTGCACTTACTCAGTTTCTACAGTGCACACTCTTACATTTCTGCAGTTTCGAGTTGTGTGTGCTGAATGAGATCTGGCGTCCTGTATTTATACTTCTCCTCCTTAGCTGTCTGGGATGACTTCTCATTTTGGAGGCTAAAAACTCAATATTAAATAATTCATTTAGCTGACGTGTCTTCTAGGGTTATGTCCAATGCTTTAGGGCTTATTCTTGCTTCCCGGAATATTCTATTCTTGTCAGGGTTACACTTGGAGGTTAATACCTCTCATAGCTACAATAATATCAACACTTCGGACTTCGTGAATTTGGCGAAGTCTATGTGTTATAGAGAAAAATGGGTCGAAGCTTGAAGTTCTGAAGTCCCAAAGTGGATCTACACCATAGATCCAAGGATAAGTGCTTGACCATTGGTTTTGGTCGAAGACACATCAGATACATTAGATCAAGCCAAGAGCGGAAGGTAAGGCACAGTGGTGAAAAACATATCTCAGCCGACATATCTGCGTGTGAATGATTGTGAGTCTTAGATCTCACAACAGTGTGGAAATTCATAATTTGGGAGTATTAAGGTGTGATAGAGTGAAAAATCCCAAAGTCCCAAAGTCTCGAGTTAATCCAGACCATTCATCAAAAGAAACACATGTTGACAGATTCCCTTGTTCGGGAATTCAAAATTCGTGAGAAACAAGGTGTGATAGAGTGAAAAATCCTGAAGTCCCAAAGTCCAGAGTTGATACGGACCACTCATAAAAAGGGACACGTGTCGAAAGATTGGCGTGCTTGGGAATTCAGCATTCGATAGAAACAAAGTTTGCTAAGGCGAAAAGTCTTGAATCCCCGAAGTCCGGATTTAATCCAGACCATTCATCGAAAGAGACACGTGTCGGTGGATTGGATTGTTCGGGAATTCAACATTCGGGAGAAACAAGGTGTGATAGAGTGAAAACTCTCGAAGGTGTGATAGAGTGAAAACTCCTTAAGTCTCGAAGTCTGGAGTTCCTCCAGACCATTCATAAAAGGAGATGCGTGTCAGAAGATCATCTTATTCAGATTTCAGTGTTCAAGAGAATTGGAATGTGCTAGTGTGGAATCTCTCGAAGCCCTGAAGTCCGAAGTCCCGAAGTGACATGGCCTACTGACATCACCAGGGGTGATGTGGACACATGGGATGTGTGCCACATGTCGGTGAGTTAAGAACCTTTGGAAGATAGAAATGCTAGTTAGAACATGACACGTGTCACCCATCATATTGAGCCATGTGTCCGCTTCTAGTATTTTTCCACATGGCACTCCTCTTGAGAATGGGTAGTGGGGCCCCTGATGAATACATAAAGTATTTAAAAACTTGGCAAAGAATTTAACTAGACCAGGCCCATGATAACGTGACCCCAATAGATGCGTGGCGCTAGATCGTGAAGTCCAGAGACTTGGTACTCTGGAGGAAAGGTGTTATAGTTAACATTGAGTAGAGAAATCCTGAAGGCCAGAGTTAATATCCACCATTGTTCATAGGGGATGTGTGGCATCAAATACAAAGGTCCGGAGACTTGGAACTATATAAGAAATGGTTCATGATTGAGTGGGAGGAAGAAATCCCCGAAGCATCAGATGTGACGTGGAATGATGACGTCACCTGGGTGACGTGGATCTCCCTAGGCATGCCAGGTGTCATATGACTTTGTACTCGGCAATATTTGTAGCAGTCTAGAGACTTGGAAATACACAAGGATTGAGAGTATGGACATTTCGTAGCTCCCAAAGCCCAGAGTTTCGTAGTAAATATCAGTCGTTGGATGCTGGGAGGACGAGGACCGTTGATCCACCGTCCTTCATGAGTTTTCTAGTTAAATGTTCTATGATGTTTGTGATGTGTGAAAAGGGAAAACTTCAAAGCTTCAGAGCCCCGAAGTTTTAAGGCTCCAGATAAGAACCCAACTATTAACACTTGGTCACAATCATGGTCATATGCGAGTTAAGGGATGAAGAAAGAGGGGATAGTGCCGGAAAGTGAATTGTAGAACATAACAGGGCTTGAAGATAGAGCCATGGGGATTCTTGATTGACCAAAGACCTGTAGAAAATGGAGTCTAATATTCTTTTGTTGAATCATATTGTTTAAGTTATTCTAGAAAATTATTAATTCTAATATCCTAACAAAATTCGGTTGACTGCACATTTTGCAGAGTTAACAATTGTCAGAACCAAAACAAATTGTTACATAGTCCAGAGAAATAGAGGAGGCACAGGACACTTACAGTCAAGAGGATAAAGTTAGAGGAATGGATTTCCATTTGGGAGTGAATGGAATGGACTCCAATGGGCATGGATAAGAAATAGATAAAGACATAGGCATGATGAAAATCATTAATTGTAAAAATATACCCAAATTCACCAGGAAGATAAAAAAAGGATTAAGAGATCCAAGGAGCAAGAGGAAAAATTCAATATGAAGTTAATGTGTAGCCTAGAAATAATTGAAAAGAAGTTGGATAACAAAAGTGGATCCAACAAATCAGGGAGCCACAGGTCCCCTGATGAGGAATGAAGAGAAAGAAGTGGTAACATATATCATTAGCACTTTCAAAGGCATTCCAAAAGGAGGCCATAGAACAGTTCAAGTCCACCTCCTACCAGAAAGCATAGGAGATCTGAAGTGGATGAACTGAAGGTTGAGATGCATAAGATCAAACCTCCTAATTTTGATGGAGAGCACCAAAACGATGAAGATGTTGAGACATGGCTACTTGGCATGAGGAAATATTTCCAATTGCATAATTATTCCTCTCATGCCGAAGGAAGAATCACAATATATCAGATGAAAGGAAAGACATCCATGTGGTGGGATCATCTTGTGCAAATGCGACACATCAGAGAAAAGAATGTGACATGGAAGGAATTCAAGAGACATTTTGAAAATAAGTACTTAACCAAGAGATACTATGACAAAAAGATGAAATATTTATTTGAACTTAAATTGGGAAGCATGACTATATATGAATATGAAAGGAGATTTCTAGAGATGTTGAAGTAAGCCTCCTTCATTAAGGATGAGACATTCAAGATCCATAGATATATGAGTGGGCTGCCATCTTTTATCAGTGAAAAAATCTAGTATGATGATCCTAGAACTATGGAAGAAACCATATGGAAGTAAAAGTGTTTATATGATCAGCATAAAGGGAAGCCTACTTTCCAAAGAGCTTGGGAATACAAGAGGAATATTAAGAGGGAGAAGAGGCAGAAAGGGAACAGACCACCATTTTTTAGAATAGTCCTCAAGGACAACCAATTTTGAGAGAGCCCAGGATGGCCGAAGTAGGTGGGAAAAGGACAAGGAAGACACTTATGCAATGTTGGGGTTGTAAAGGAGATCATAAGTGTAGATATTTCCCTCACAAAAGTGGAAAAGTGATAGTTGTTTACAATGTTCAACAAGAAGAAACAATGGAGGACATGGGCAGAAGAGTACCAAGGATCTATGCAACCCTGGACAACAAGCAAGCTAAGTTTCAATCACACATGATTGAAGTCGAAGGTATGATCAATAACCATTACTTTACTATTTTAATTGATTTGGGGGCTAGTCATAGCTATATAGATCCTAAGGTAGTGGAAATATTTCAATTACCAAGAAGCAAGCATGGGAAATCTTGGTTGGTGCAATTGGCTACCGTAGCCAAGAGAAAGGTTGTTGAGTTGGTTAAATCATGTTCAGTGGGCATGAATGGACTGAGTACCAATGCAGATTTGAACATATTTTCTTTGGGATCATATGATTTCCTAATTGGTATGGATTGGTTGGACCAACA
Source organism: Picea engelmannii (assembly GCA_009831015.1). Classification (NCBI taxonomy): domain Eukaryota; kingdom Viridiplantae; phylum Streptophyta; class Pinopsida; order Pinales; family Pinaceae; genus Picea; species Picea engelmannii. The sequence goes on along the minus strand of ML779578.1, from coordinate 922,990 downwards.
CCATGCCATATTGGACTATCATAAAAAGGAATTCACTTTCCTGGATGAGGAAGGAAATCAGAGAGCAGTCCAAGGAATTCCCAGAGCAATTATTGTTTGAGAAATATCAACAACGTAGCTAAAGAAGTGTTACAGGAATGGTTGTCAAATATTTGCAACCTATATGGATGAAGCACCTAAGGATAAGGTGCCAAAATTGGAGGATCATTCAGTCCTTAAATATTTTGACGATGTGTTCAAAGAGATACTGTGGCTACCCCCAAAGAGAGATATTTATTTCTCTATAAATTTGATGCCTGGGGCAACTCTGGTATCAAAGACTCCCTACCAGTTGAGCACACCAGAACTGAAAGAACTTCAAATGTTGCTTGAAGAAATTTTAAAGAAGGGGTAAATACACCCAAGTGTGTCACCTTGGGGTGCCCTAGTGTTATTTGTGAAGAAGAAATATAGGACCCTGAGATTTTGCATTGACTTCAGGCAGTTAAATAAAGTAACTATAAAGAACAAGTATCCTCTACCAAGGATCGATGATCTCTTTGATGAGTTGAAGGATGTAAGGATATTTTCAAAGATAGATCTTAGGTCGAGATACCATCAGGTAATGATTAAAGATGAAGACATTAGCAAGACCACCTTCAAGATGAGGTATGGTCATTATGAGTTTACAGTGGTGCCATTTGGGTTATCAAATGCACCAGTTGTCTTCATGTTCTTAATGAATGTATTTTTCCGAGAATATTTAGACAAGTTTGTCATTGTCTTTTTGGATGACATCCTTGTATATTACAAGATAGAAGAAGAGCACAAGCAACACTTGAGGATGGTGTTACAGGTGCTAAGAGAGCACCAATTGTTTTCTAAATTGAGCAAGTGCTCATTTTACCAAGATTGAATTCACTATTTGGGACATATAATATCCGAAGAGGGAATAACAATAGACCTTAAAATGATTGAAGCCATTAAAGGGTGGGAAACACCTAAGAATGTGACAAAATTTAAATCCTTCATGGGTCTATATGGATACTGTAGAAGATTCATTGCAGTATTTTTGAGGATTTCTCACCCAATCATTTCCTTGCAAAGAAAAGTGGTAAAGTTTCAATGGAAAGAAGAATGTGAAAATAGCTTCAAGCAATTGAAGCAGTTGTTAACCAATGCTCCAATTATGAATATTTCAGATCCGAATGAAGAGTTTATGGTTTGCACAGATGCATGAAAAGAAGGACTGGGGGGAATCCTCAGTGAGAATGGGTTTTTGATATGTTTTGAATCTCGGAAATTGAAAGAGCATGAAAGACTCTACACCACTCATGATTTGGATCTGGTATCCATAGTACAGGATTTAAATAAATGGAGACACTACCTCATGGGAAAAAGGTTTGAGTTGAGGACAGACCATAATGGTCTGAAATATTTGTTTGATCAGCCTACTTTAAATTCTAGGCAAAGCAGATGGTTGGGATTTCTCTATGAATATGACTTTGATATCAAGCACATAAGTGGCTGATGCACTTAGCAGGAGAGTGCATGAACTACATGCTACAACCATCAACATGTATCAAACAGATCTTAAAGACAAAATTTTGGAAGCTACGAAAGCATATTTGCAGTACATGGAAATGGTAACAAAGTTACAACAAGGTAAGATGCTACAAAAAATAGAATATTATAGATTGGAAGTTGATGGAATACTCTTGTACAGGAACATAATTTATGTACCCAGTTCTCACGAATTGAGGAGTATGATCTTGAAAGAGATGCATGATGTGCCTTATGTTGGGCACACTGGATATCAGAAAATAGTGGAAATAATGAAGAGCCATTACTATTGGCCAGAAATGAAGAAATAAATTGAAGAGTACATCACCAAATGTATGGAGTGTCAAAATGTCAAGGATGAGCATAGACAACCAGATGGGTTGCTACAACCATTACCCATCCCTAAGTGGAAGTGGGAAGTGGTGACAATGGATTTAATCACAGGATTATCCAGAACAAACAAGCAACATGATTCCATCATGGTGGTGGTGGATAAGCTTACAAAAGATGCCCATTTTATTCCATTGAAGACTAATCACAAGGAAACTAATGGTGTTGATATTTATATGAGGGAAGTAACAGGATTGCACAGTATTCCCAAGACAATTGTGTTTGACAAAGACCCAAAATTTAACTCAAAATTTTGGAGAGCATTATTCAAGGTGATTGGAATGAACCTGAACTTTAGCACAACCTATCATCCTGAGTCCGATGGAAAAATAGAAAGAGTAAATCAAGTGATAGAAGAACTTGTGAAGCTTGTAAACATTCATGTTTAAATATTCCTATTTAAAACATGTTCTAAGGACTTTAAAAGAGTGTCTAAGGACTTTACAAGGTTTGAGCAGATGTTCACCCCTACACTCTATAGAGATGTGGGTGAAATGCCCGATTAGGGCTATGGTGTGCACAAGAGAGGCCATGAATGTATAAGATATTATAAGTGTCAATGCAAGAGATGCAATTACAAAAAGAATAAGTATTGTTATCACATAATTTGTACTTTGATAGAAGGAAAGTTAAAAGGAAAGAAAATTGGTGTAAGTTGAGGTTATCCTATCACTGTCACCTCAATAGGATTCCTCTTTCTATTTAGGTTTGTAGGCCCAACGGAAATGTCCCCGGTGACTTGGGGATTTGAGAAGACAAGGTCAAAATGGCTAATAAAAGATCCCCTCTCACAAGTCACCACTGATCAGAAAGTCCATTTTTATAACCAATGAAATGATAAAATATGAATGTGTACTTGCCCAGTTTTATATATGAGATTTATTATGTTATGATATATACACCATATATGTTCACACACCACTACTTCCAACAATCAAAATGAGAAAACATAGTAGAGAAGACATTCGGGTAGTTATCAGGACTTCCCTGCAAGCAAAGAAAAAATGGAACAAATCCATAGTGGATTGCATATTTCTATATGATCATGAGATACCTTCTCCCTAGAGAGATCCTTCAAATGACCACGAGGCATCCATATGGTGAAGAGCATTTCATCCCTGGTAGAAATCTCCCAAGCATTCCTTTAAGACAATGGTTAGAAGACTTAAAAAATAAAAGGGAATATTTACTTGTAAAATCATCAACTCCCACACAAGATAATAGTGGTGAATGCAAGATTTTAAATTGGTCAAACATTCAATATTTTAACACTATATATAACATAGATGTTTTACATAGAGATGTTTTAAAGATGGCAGATGTAGTAGAAAAGCAGAAAAACAAAATTGAGTTAATCTCAAATAAACTAGAAGTTGTCTCACATGTCCTAACAACACAACTAGTTTAAAAGTTGCATTAGATAATATTGAATCCATATTGAATTTCATGGACACTCTCTTTGTAAAAATCCATGAAATCCAAAAAGTTGTCAAACAACTATCTAGAAATCCAACTGGCCACTGGATAGTCTTAGGCAAGGAGTACTTGAGGTCCAAGAATTCAATAAAGGACATAGAAGGAATCATTCTCTTGGAATGATGGTTGTTGATGATACAAGACTCATATGGGATTCTATCTATACTAGAGACCTTTTGGAATATGTCCAGAAGGAAGTTGCAGGAGTAAAGAAATGGTCTCAATCCTTGAGAGAAGAAGATAAGAAAATTTATCTGCAGCATTTAGAAACTGATGCAGGAAACAATGGAGAATCCTCTATTGTCGTTGGGTTTCCTTATACACCCATGATATCTTCTTCTTATAACAAGAATGTCCTCAATGGGAATAAATTCATTAAATAAAGTCATTAGTGCAATGGCTGAGCATCCAATAGTAAACATCAATTTTCAATCACCCGAAGAGGTCAAAGATGCATTGCAGCTGTTACAAAATTGGATAGCTAACAAAAAGTGGTCAAATGACACTATGACTCCCAAATATATTGTTGAATAGATAGGAAATGGAATTACTGGATTATCATGGGACTAGTGGAAGTGGCTTCCCCATAACACTAAAGAAGAACTCCTAAGTTATGCAACCACAGATCATGATGTTTTAAAAGAATTAGTAGAATTTTTTTATGGGTCACTAATAGGAGTTGATGCATACCCCTTTGTTTCCCTCTATATGAGCCAAAGACTTGAAAACATGGCTCTATGTAAAGATTGTTTTTGTTATATATAGAAATTATTGATTTGTAGTTTTCCAAGAGCAGTTCCTCATGTTATTGAACAATACTTCAAGGATAAAGGCGTCAATATTGAAGGTTTAAAATATGTTCTAAGGACTTTAAAAGAGTGTCTAAGGACTTTAAAATGTTTGAGGAAAGGTTCACCCCTACAGTCTACAGAGATGTGGGTGAAATGCCTGATTGGGGCTATGGTGTGCACAAAAGAGGCCATGAATGTATAAGATATGCTAATTGTCAATGCAAGAGATGCAATTAGAAAAAAAATAAGTACTACACCTTTAAGTCCATATGGGAACCTAATCTTTCATCGTCAAAGTATTTTGGTAAGTATTATGCAAAGAAGAAAAAACATAATAAATTTTCATATATCAAAAAGAGAAACTCACCTTCCTATAATATTCGATGTTTCAATTGTCAAGAAAAAGCGCATTGGGAAAATAATTGCCCTCAGAAGAAAAAGAAGTCTCGACTTTCAACACTCTTCATTGATGAACTGAAACCTAAGTGGTGGGTTCTCTAGCTTTGCTCGACTACTCAAAGACCAGAAGGTGAGGTTATACACGTAGATCCGTATAATTTTTTCAAGTTTGATTCTAAAGGCTCATATTTTGATAGCTCTATAGAATTTAGTGATTTTGACTTCAATACTCCACATAATCCACTAAATTGGGGGGGGGGGGGGGGG
>ML779578.1:903875-918114 GCA_009831015.1 Picea engelmannii | reverse complement strand
GGGGTGATAACAGACCTCCATTTGATTTCTACATGATAAATACACCAAAACCAGATACAATTGAAAACAAAATTGCAGAAATTGAAGAGTTACTCGAGACAACAAATGTTTGGAAATATGTCATAAGAAACAACTTGAGAACTGAGAAGGAAGACTTGATAAAGCTGTAATATCCCAAGGCCGATCCCCAGTTGTAATTATGAATTGTAACATGTTTTGTAGGATGGGGAGCCAAATTTTATAAGCTAGGAGGCTTACGTGCTTATTAGGCCTGAGAGCCTAGATGTTAAAGGCTAGGAGCCTAATTTGTACATGTAAGAATTCATAATTATTAATATAAAAACATCGTTGCATGTAGACCAACCACGAAGAAAGATTTATGGGGGACTAAGATCCACTAGGCTAGGTAAGGGAAGGGGGTTGAGAGGCTAGAAGAAAGGGGCTAATATTGAAGGCTTAACCTAAGGGAATATTATAATGTATTTCCTAAAAATAATAAAGTTGGCAAATAAAACCTGATATCCTAAGTTCCTTTGGGAAAAGGGAACGAACTCCAAGTGGAGAGGAACACGCTTCATGAGCGCCATGTGTCAGCCCAGACACATGCAAATATAAGTGGGAATTCTTACTGTTTTTAGATCCCTTTAGCCATTTTGCACAAACACACCCAACAAGCACACGGGAACCCTGGAACGCCATTGTTGAAATTCCCCAACCACTTGAATCTCTGCAACAAGCTGAATTGATACCCTTGTTTCACCTATACCCTATGAGTTTCCTGTGTATTGTTCCGTCATTACCGTTCCCACGTCCAGTTTTTGTTATTTCCATCACCATGCTCGTGTGTTGAGGAGCGATAATGAAGAAGCAGGTTGTCAGGACTGTGGATAGAAGAGGCAGGTTGTCAGGCCTGTCAACAGCTCTCCCCAGGTGAGAGAGTATGGATAGAAGAAGCAAGTTGTCAGACCTATGAGAAAATCTATCCAGGTGAGAGAGTGTGCTAAGGAAGTGAGTTCTCTTGGAGGGAGTCTAGTAGCAGCTACAAAGCTCTGAGAATTTCATCTTACCTATTGTTGAAGCCATGAAATGGGAGGTAGAGAAGTCGATGAACTATGGACAGTGAAGGTGTATACTCCTAGGGTAAGACATGCATGTGGGGAATGAGATTCTGTGAGTGGTGGGCATAAGCGGATCCTTGGAGGAAATCCTTTCTGTTGTACTGTGCAACTTCATGTTGTACCTGCCTAGTCTAGGAATCCCTTGCCCGGTGGATTTTAGTCCCATCTCGGTGGTGACCCAGTGCTGAGAGTGATGAGAAGTGTGGTCTAAGGCTGGGAGGTTCGTGGAAGGTTTGCACACACTTGGTGTACTTAAATGATGTATTTAAGTGCATGATTGTGATTCTTTTAATAATATCATGTGTTTCATTGCATGTATGTTTCCATATTATCTCTTTCATTTCCTGTTAATTTTATATGTGAATATTTTTGAGAAAGAGCTATGTATGAGGTGACGTTACCCAACCTATTGGTCACTCAGGACGTTACAAAGTGGTATCAAATAAAAATAGGTTTACCCAGTGACGTTTCCCAACCTGTTGGTGGTCGGGGACGTTACAAAATGGTATCATAGCATTTTCTAGAGTAGCATGGTCCGACCTGGGTGGTCGGGAATGTTACAAAATGGCATCAGAGCCATGGTTTCAAAATCTAGAATGAGAAGTCATGCTAGATAGCTAAGGAGGATTAATATAAATACATGACACCATATCTCATTTGACACACACAACTCAAAACTGCAGAAATGTAAGAGTACGCACTGCAGGAACTGAGTAAGTGCGCAATTCCCGAGAGTAGTTGTAGTTGCAGCTACTGCAACCTGTATTCTCATTTTAGGCTTGGAATTTATATTGGTTATGGTTTGGACTTTCTTCCTTGTGTTCTAGCTCTGGAGAGAGGTATGTTACATTGATTGGCTATTAGGCCTAGGGTTTTCTTCTAGAATTATTCTTTGTCAAGGTTAAGTTTCTCAAGGGTGGCTTTGGCCTATGGTTGGGTGACAATATTGCTATGTTGTATATGGTTAAATGAGCACACCTAATATTTCTAACACAAAGGACTTGGAGGTTAAATCTCATGCACCTTTTTCCATTTCTGATGGCTAGAAAACGTTGGTGGGCCATGTTAGTGGAAGTAGAAGCAAAAGTTTTGGAAAGAAATTTTTGTCGAAATAGACAAAATATGAGTTAAGAGCATCCCTGGGTTCCAAGAGAATATATTGGTCGTGTTATGAAGATCAGGAGGTATAACGGTTTATGGAATGGGAATAGAGAAAGAAGCCACAACAATCATTGTGTTAGGCCGCAAGGTTTGAATTTGGGGCATAATATCTGTGCAGGGGGAAGGCCAACTTTTTCCAGCCATTAGATATGGAAAAATGTGCATGAGATTGAACCTCCAAGTCCTTCCTGTTAGAAATAATAGGTGTGATCATTTAACCATAGACAATATAACAATATTTTCACCCAACCATAGGTCGAAGACACCCCCGAGCACCTTAACCTTGAAAAAGAATAATTATGGAAGAAAACCCTAGGCCTAATATCCAATCAATGTAGGATACCTCTCTCAATAGATACCACACAAGGCAGAAAGTCCAAACCATAATGAATAGAAATTCCAAGCCTAAAATGAGAATACAGGTTGAAGTAGCTGCAACTGCAACTACTCTTGAGAATTGTGCACTTACTGAAGTTCTGTAGTGTGCACTCTTACATTTCTGCATTTTCAAGCTGTGTGTTTCAAATGAGATCTGGAATCCTATATTTATACTGCTCCTCCTTAGCTGTCTGGGCTGACTTCTCATTCTGGAGGCTAAAAACTCAATATTAAATAATTCATTTAGTCGACTTGTCTTCCAGGGTTATGTTCAATTCTTTAGGGTTTCTTCTTGCTTCCCATAATATTCTATTCCTGTCAGGGTTACACATGGAGGTTAATACCTCTTGTAGATACCATAATATCAACACTCCCTCCTAGCTAGGGAGGTATTGAAAGCAATGGTCTTGAGCACAAACATACCATTCAATCGGTAGCATCATCATAACCATACAGTTTATCTCATGATTATATCATGATCACCCTCATCATTATCAATATCATTTGACAGCATAAACTGCATCATCTATCAAAGCCATCCTCCATCTGTGTAATCCAACATGATACTAAATAAGTCTCTCACTCCATAGAGTGATATAAGAACCATTCCTCTAATCTAGACATATTTTCTAGAAGAATAATTATTCCAACAAATGTTGGAAGCCACGCTATGGGATACAAGGACTATTCTTCTAATCCATACATACGTCTTAGAAGAATAAATGTCCTGGACCATTTTCCTCCAGGCGAATGTCTATCCACCAGAACACTGACTATCCATCTAGCTGATAATTATTTCCAACTCTATTGATAGTATTCATGGAAATCATAGAAATTCCATTCAATAGAACACAATTGTGTCTATCCATAGTAGAACACAACTACTATCCAGTGGTACACAACCACACCAAGTAGCACACGACTACTTAATCAGTGATGCATAGTCACAACTAGTGGAACATCCACCAAAATAGCATACATATATTATCCAGAGACATACAGTCTCCACAAAAATCATATCATCTGATATCAACCTGCATAGAAACAATATCATGATATAAACTGAGTCATATGGGCCATTCTTCCACTCACATCTATGAGATATGGAAGCGCATATTCCCTTAGAAAGTAAAACATCATCCATGGGCTCTCTGGACTATTCTTCTCAAGAATAGAAGAATAACTATCCATGATTTCTGAGCCTCGACCATTCACCTAACTGGGCCATTCCTCTGACACTAATCATAGTGAAACCTAGAGAGAACGAGTCTGCCTTAGGGAATGTTTGTCCCTAATTGCTGAACCTAGACCATTCACCTAACTTGACCATTCCTTTGGCACTAATCATAGTGAAACTTGGAGAAAATGAGTCTTCCCCAGGTAATGACTGTCCGGATCATTTCATAATGAAAATGATTGTCCTGCACCAACCTCCAAAATGGACCATTTTTCAAAACTTCTCACAACTGTGAACTTAAAAACAATGACTACCCAACGAGGAAAACCATTCTACTTGACCACTACTGAGAGTGACTTCCAAGAAGAATGATTTTCCTAGACCATTCCCCCACACTGGCCATAAGGGGAATCATTTTCTATGGTATATCAATAATATATCGGACCATTTTCATTATGAAAATGACTATCCGATCTGGACCATTTTCTGAACTGGAAAATGCATGTCCGTAAGAAATCTCAAACCACTTTCCAAATTAGAAAGGAAATGCTCATTTTGGACCATTTTTCGAACTAAAAAATGATTGTCCATAAATCAATAACACATAAGTGCTCTGTCCCAACCTGGGAGTAATCTCTTCCCTATTCAATAAGTAAGTCGTCTCCACGAGCCCCAACTTGCAATATTTTCATCTTGGATAGAGGTTTTATAAAAATATATTCTATCTTCTCATCTGTGGAGATATATTGGAGAACCACTTCTCTTTTCTGAGCTTCATCATGGAGAATGTAATGCTTGATATCAATGTACTTTAGTTTTTTATGGAACACTGGTTTTTCTTTGAAGGATTCATGTAGCTATGATCATTACGATATATATCATGGTCGAATTCAATATGTATGTTTCTTGCTAGCTCATGACATCATGGCAAGGCTCAAACTGAAACATATCCAAGTATCACTTCTTTTTTCATCGTGAGAGTTTGCCATGAATTATCAATCCATCATCCCAAACTCCTGAGTAACTATTCTAATACATTCTCTCTGTCATAGAAATTTTTCACCACATTTCTGTTGTATATGAGATACTCTGCATCAAGCTGTTTGAATCCGTACAAGGTCTTCGTATATCTGCATACATGGGTCTCTTTCTGGTATATCTCAAAAACTTGAGATTGATTTACATAAGATTCTTCCTCAAATTCTCTATTGGGTTAACAGTCTTTTACAACCAACTGATGTAAACTTCAATCCATGGATACGGTAAGAGATATAATAGCTCAAATAGAGGTGTATCTGGTTTACGGGAACAAGTTGTTATCATAGTTTTCTCCTCCTTTTGGAAGAACCTCTAGGTCTGAATCTCTCAATGCTTCCATTCATAATCCCTTTTCACAATTTCTTACATAGATTGTTCTTTATTATAACTTCCATTTCTTCTGCTTGATTTTTTCTATTGGGTTCAAACCAAGCTGGTAGTGTTGTGATTCTTGGTATAATAATTGGTTGTTCTGGCTTTTCTTTCTCTCTTGGAACATTCATGTTCTTCCTCATGTTTCTCTTTAGATATTGGGTCCATGGAGTTTTCTATGAATTCCATTCCCTGAATATTTTGACTTCTTCCTTTCATCATAGGATCATGGATGTATATGGACAACCAAGGATACTTTAAGGATTCTTTTCAAGGAAGACTTCTTCTAAATTCAAATTGAACATGTGCTGCTTTTCATGGCTACTAATTTAAATGGGAACATGGATAGATTCTTCATAATCCTCAATGGATCATATTATTTAGGATTAGCTCCCTCCTAATCCTTGCTTCATGCATGAATGCATGCTCTTCTTTTGGAATTTTGTAATCAGCTCCCTCCGTCTAAGAGAGTCCACACTTTTTCCTGCATCATTATTTCCTTTTGCAAAGTGTTACAAGTCTTTTTCCAATTTCCTCTTGACTGTTGACTTCTTTTTGTTTTTGACTTCTTCTAAGTCTCTTCGGGTTTGATTATGATTTAGGTTTATCTGGAAGATGTCACTTATATTATATCTTCCACATGAATTGTTACCAAAGATTGTCAACATACTTCATATTTTTCATGTGTATTTCTTCACTTATAATCATCATAATAACAATCCTTATCCTTTTATCCTTCCATAGGTATTGTTTTCCTTGATCATGTTTTTCTTCTAAGAAATACATATACATGATACGTACAGGAACTATGTAAACATGATATATACCAGAGATATGAAGAATATTGTTACCTTGACTTAGAAGAAGAAGTTTGTTTGATCCTGCTTGACTTTCTTTGATGGTTCCCTTTCTTCGGAAATTATTGCTTCATTTGTTTCCTTACTTTTTCTTAACTCATGACAGTGGTTCCTCTAGTGACCATATTTTCGATAGTTGAAGCATTGTATCTTTGACATATCATTTTCTTGATTTGGTTTCTTCCTTGAGCAAAACTTCTTCTTAATCCTAAAGTTCTTGAACCTTGCTGTGAAAGCTTGATCATCGTATTTCTTTTGGGGTTTCTCTTTTGCGTTAATCCTTGATTATTCTTGTGCACAACAAGTCCAAAGTTCTTAAAATGTGGGATACTCCTTTCTTGTGTTCATGCTTGTAGAAAATGCATCCTATATCTTGGGAATACCATTGAGTACTATATTTACCAGTTCCTTGTCATCATTATTCATTTTCATGTCATAGAGCTCATTCTTCAAACTCATTACTTGTCCAATGTTTCTGACTAAGAAGAGGTTAGTTAGGGCATCATACATCTTCTTGGATGATTCAATATGAGAGTGTAGGGTAACAAGTGGTCTTTTATAGAGTCCACTATGATACTCATGGCATTGATGTCACTGTCCTTGAACTTCTCTTTTCCTTCTTCAAATTTTGGTTCCATGAACTTTCCTTTCACGATATCCAACACTTTATTCTGGTTAAGGATGAGGTCAATCCTTGTCTTCCATGCTCTGAATTTAGAACACCCTTTATAACTTGTTTTCTAACTTCATAGGGTAAGTCATGACTTCTTCGACTTGGTCAACCTTTGAATTTGTCCAAAAAATCAATATTCACGTCTTATCTTGTTGAGAGTACCAAGAGGTGCACTAGGTTAAGGAGCACTAGGATATTTATAAATTAGGCCAATATCTTCACTTAAGGTGCCTCAAAAACAGAGTTAGGTTTTGTTGCTACAACAAGAACTGACTGCAACTACAACTGTAAATGAGAAAATACTCCCAATCTATCTTCCAGCAGTTAGATTGTTTGAAGATAGTGTGGGCCCATAACCTGTTAGAAATAATAGGTGTTCTCATTTAACCATAGACAATATAACAATATTTTCACCCAACCATAGGTCGAATCCACCCTCGAGCACCTTAACCTTGACATAGAATAATTATGGGAGCAAAACCTAGGCCTAATAGTCAATCAATGTAGTGTACCTCTCTCCAAAGATAGCACACAAGGAATAAAGTCCAAACTATAACCAATATAAAGTCCAATCCTAAACCAAGAATACAGGTTGTAGTAGCTGCAGTTGCAACTACTCTCCAAACTTGCACACTTACTCAGTTTATACAGTGCACACTCTTACATTTCTGTAGTTTCGAGTTGTGTGTGTCAAATGAAATTTGTTGTCCTTTATTTATACTGCTCCTCCTTAGCTGTCTGGGATGACTTATCATTTTGGAGGCTAAAAACTCAATACTAAATAATTCATTTAGCCTAATTGTCTTCTAGGGTTATGTCCAATGCTTTAGGATTTATTCTTGCTTCCTGGAATATTCTATTCTTGTCAGGGTTACACATGGAGGTTAATACCTCTCATAGCTACCATAATATCAACACTTCAGACTTCATAACTTCGGTGAAGTCTATGTGTTATAGAGAAAAAGGGGTCGAAGCCCGAAGTTCAGATGTCTCGGAGTGGATCTACACCGTAGATACGGGGATAAGTTCTTGACCGTTGGTTTTGGTTGAAGACACATCAGAACCGTTAGATCAAGCCAAGAACAAAATTTAAGGCGCATTGGTGAAAAACATATCTCAACCAACAGATCTGCGTGCAAATGATTGTGAGTCGTAGATCTCACAACAATGTGGAAATTCAGAATTTCGGAGTAATAAGGTGTGATAGAGTGAAAAATCGTGAAGTCCCGAGCTAATCCAGACAATTCGTCAAAAGAAACACGTCTCACCAGATTGGCTTCTTCAGGAATTCAACATTCGAGAGAAACAAGGTGTGATAGAGTGAAAAATACTAAAGTCTCGAAGTCCAAAGTCAATCTGAGCCATTCATCAAAAGGGACACGTGTCGATAGATTGGCTTGTTCAAGAATTCAGCATCCAGGAGAAACAAAGTGTGCTAAGGAAAAAATTCTCAAATCCATGAAGTCCCAAATTTCGGATTTAATCTAGACCATTCATCGAAAGAGAGATGTGTCGGTGGATTGGATTTTTTGGGAATTCAACATTCGGGAGAAAAAAAGTGTGATAGAGTGAAAAATCTCAAAGTCTCGAAGTATGGATCTCATCCAGACTATTCATAAAAGGAGAGGTGTGTCAGAAGATCATATTATTAGGAGTTCAACATTCGGGAGAATTGGAATGTGCTAGTGTGGAATCTCTCGAAGCCCCGAAGTCCAAAGTCCTGAAGTGACGTGACTTGCTGACATCACCAAAGATGACGTGGAAAGATGGGATGTGTGCCACATGTCAGTGAGTTAAGAACCTTTAGAAGATATAAATTCCAGTTAGAGCGTGACACCTGTCACCTGTCATATTGGGCCATGTGTCTGCTTCTAGTATTTTTCCATGTGGCACTCCTCTCGAGCATGGGTAGTGGGGCCTGTTTTGTTTCTTATATGTTTAGTATAATTCACTCATTAATTATCAATCTAGGATTCGTACTCAACAGAGTTACAAGACACCAGTAAGAAAGGTAATTCTAATGTCATGAGTATAGAACTATTCTAGATTATGTATGCTAGAAACAAAACAAACTAGCAAACTAAAACACACTTTGGCTGTCTTTCATAGAGAGGCTATCTACTCCATTTTGGAACATGCAAGTATGAGATGGAGTTCTTTTGACAAATCAACTCTTCTATCTAACCTAGAAAACTAACTATACAACCACACTTCTGAAAGGGAAATCACACATCAATCATCAAGACAGAGCATGGGTATTTCAATAGTCAATATACTGAGTATGTTGTGGTTCACAATGTGTTGTTGTGAACTTCACTAGTTCTCCTTCAAATATGTCTGATTACTGATGCCAACATTCATGTCCATGAAACAAAATCAAATTCATAAAAACAGAGCATATGCAAAAACAAAGTGAGTAAAGATCTCTAAGAAATCATATAATTGAAATCCTAGTCTAAACTATACTACTATCATCTGAAAGAATTAAAGCTTTAGCTAATTTAACATTTACACTATTGAAATCAAATGCTAATACTAATCTACGAAAATGATGACCTTTGTTGGGCGGTGGGCCCTTTCCGCTTCAACAGGTCAGTGACTAGAGTCTATAGTAAGCTTGCTTTCAACCCACACATTACTCTTACTCAAACGTCAAAACATAGAATCAAACTATGCTAACAACTCAACTCACATTCAATCATAGACGATAAAGACATAGAGATAAATGACATCCTTCTATTAATCTTCACCAAGAATATGTTCTGCAATATGTAACACTACTTTACATGCTATATTATGCTAACTCTCTACTACCTCCACCATTCTTTCCATGACTATTTAAATAGTCTTAGTCGTGAAACACAAGGAGGTGAAATCGTTTGCAAATCAGTCAATTGTTAAATTTAATTATTCGGTTACATATTTTAAGCTTCATCCTCATGACACGAAGTGCATGAGGATGAAGAAACAACAAACTATCCTAACATAGCCTTGCTAAAACATTTATGATTCAATAAACATCCAACAATTGTCTTGGGCACGATCTGGAGCTAAACTTGGTACATTTGGCTTCTTGTATTGGTACCAGATCGTGACAGGTAGATGGTACCGGATCCGAACAATGCACAAATGGTTGGTACTGGATCACAACATTCTATGACCGTTGGTACCGGATCGCAACAGGTGAGATTCAATACTGGATATGAATAGAAGGTGCGCTTGGTATCAGATTCAAACAATGGAAATTCTGGCACATAAGTACTGGATAGCTGAGATGGTACAGGAAGGTTGGACTTATCTAGAGGTCAAAGATTATACATTGAAAATTGAAGCATTAGTGCATGAAACATTTAATCTCCTAGCTCAATAAACCACAAAAATGCATGAATTAATTATACTTTACCTTATGACCTTATCAATGGCTAGTGGTAGTGTTCTTTGTGATTCGCCCAAGCTTAGGTAAGCCAAAAATGTATAGATGAGGAGTATAATAGGGTAGTGGGGATGTCAATTTAGAGGCTCAACATTCCCCCATGCCAAAACCATTGCATGTCCTCATGCAACTGAAAACAAACCCAAAATTTTTTCAAAACTTGAGACTGCATTTTTTACTTTTGTGGATCGAAGATGTTAATGGTTGAGGCCTCTTCTTTCAACTCCCTTTTAATGACCCTAATGTATTGTAGGAGTCATAGTATCTTCTTGATCTTATTAGAAGTCTCTTCATGGTCATCTTGAAGTTGTTGGTTGGTTGCTTTTAATTGCTCGTTTTCCTTTTTGATATACCTGTCCAATAGTTGGTATTCCTTCACTTATTATTTCAGTTCTTGATTTTGTTTTTGCAATTCCCCAATCTTTTTCTTCATCTGTTCTTTTGTTAAGGTCCTTGTTGAATCCATTATTACTGGCTGGATGCATTCTCTTTCCTCCACTTCCTCACTCATCCCACATAAAGTAATAGTGGCTTGTTCCTTTGTCAAACTAGGGATGTCATCCTAGACTGATAAGTCTTCAGAAGGGGAGGTAAGATCGATTGGATCTTCCTGTGTATGAGGACTAACAACTGCTTGTCCTCTTTTTTTCATGCTCCTTGTGGTTCTTTTACAAGGAGGTACTGGATCAGAGGTTCTCACAGGCTTCCTTTTCTTCTTTTCTATTTGTAGAATGGTTACAGGGGATTGTTCTATAGACTGTTGACTTTTATTTTCTGAGCTATTCTTCCCTTTCCTTACAGTTTTTTTCTTATGTCCCTTTTCCTCAAGTGATACTGTTGAAGTCTCCTCTACTAATTTAGTTTTACCTTTTGATTCTTGATTTTTAAAAGTCTTATTGACTGTGGAAGAGGGCCCTTCTTGTTTACTAGCTTTTTCGTGTTGGCTCACTGTCCTGAATGATGATGGAGTTGCCTCATCCTTCTTTCCCTTTTTCTTTTGAGGTTCCTTATTTTTCTTTGGAGCACGCTGGGCTTCCTCCACAGGTTTGTTTTCTGTGGGAAGGTGTTTAGTGATAAGGATTTTCCAACTAATCCTTTGCTTCCTAATTTCATGTAAAACTAACATCTTAATAAGACCTTGATGGTAAATTCTAGTCTTCTCAGTTTTGGATAGGGATTTGACACCTCTTACCATTTTGTTCAAACTCATCCATAGAAAATATGGGAAATCAATTTTAGGGCCTCCTTCAAAGTGTAATAGAAGCCTAAGATGATATATGAAGGTCACAACATACCTTCCCTCACAAGTGAGGAATCGTTGAAGACTAGCAATCATTGGATGATACTCTTCCTTGATAGAGTTCCTAGGGATCCCCTTTTTCCAATCAGGGTGTTGATGATCTTCTTTCAAAAATCGTTGGCACATTTCCTTGTTGATTCCTACACCTTTGAAGTATTTGGATCCTTTATTAGGTAATCCTGTGACCTCCCTTAAGGTTGCTTCATTGATTGTTAGCTGCAGATTGCCTATATGCGCAATCTCTCCATTGTAACCCTGATTAAATTCGTGAGATATCTTCTCGTGCCAGCCTGTGAATTTCTCCAAAAATGGCATCCATCCCAATCTAGCATACTTCTCTCGACATAGTTGGAACTCCTCGGTATCTCTATAAATTTGGAAGACCGGTTCATGTCTACTTACGACCATCATTATAAATTGTGAGAAAAGAATTGGGTTGTAGCACAAGGATTTAGTCAACTGATGAGGGTAAGGGTTTGGTACCAGAGAGCGCAGAGAGGAGTAGGCTTGGAACTTGAGAAAGGTAACGAAAAGGGAAATATGGTGATGACGTCGATAATGTGAATGGTAAGTTTAAGTAAGGATGCTGCAAGGAAAAGTTAAGACCAGATGAGGCTTATCTGGATAGCTTCGCCACATAGATAAGCCATTTCATTTCTACTCATTATTGTAATGATGAGGACAAGACATTGGGTGTCAAAGCATCATTTTGGGATAGGTGACTGGACTTCCGAGTGGTGAATTTGATGTTGGATCATGGTTCATGACACAAGATAAGTTCCCGATTTGCTTAAGGACAAAGTACATTCGTGGCCTATCATTACTAGACATGCTTCATATTCATGCTTTGATGTGATTTTTCCCTCTACCATTTTTGAGCACTTATGAGAGGATTGATTAAGTTTAGGCATATGGGTATGAGGGATAGGTGCATGGGTTTAATACTAAGGTCATAAGATCTAGTATATATTTTCATACCTATTGTAGTTTTATGAGCAGAGGAAAATAAATACCATGTTACCTTTGCTTTTACCTTTGTATGATCAATACCCATAACATATGTGACTGCTTGTAGATTGTCAGAATTCATCTTTTTAGGCTGGAGTTTTCTGAAAGCTTGGTACTGGAATTTCCTGTACTTATTTATTCTATGCTTATCTTCTTTTGTATTTGGTTCTGTAGGGTTGTAGGGTGATCATGTTGGTTTCTGAAGGTGAGATGTGAGTCTAAAAAAGAGTTCTGAAGGAGCTCTTTGACCTTCCCCCATGCCACGGATGTTGCATATCTTTATACAAGAAGATTCAACATTTTGTATCATAATGGAGAAAAGATGATAAGAGAAAATAAACCAAATCAAATTCTAGAAGTACATTTATCACCTAGCATATGATCACATGCCTAAAAATTGAAATTGCTTTTCTTTTGATGACTTATTAACAAAGGTAGCATTCAGCAGTGAAAACAGGGAGGTTTTTATATGTTTGCTAGAAGAACAGATCCAACCTAACTTGCTTCAGAGATTTACTATCATTAGATGTTATGGATAAATTTCACAGTATAAGTAGATTAGACTCCCTAGTTAGGGCTCCACTCTTAAGAAGTTTCCTTCTTAGGTAATGCAGGCTTTAGATGCCAGACCGATAAGATGACTTAGGGTAATTATCAGATGGATATTTGATTCTAGTAATTAGGTTTCTTGTTAATCTGGAGTTTGTATCTCATAAATGCCAATAGTGACATTTTCTTTTTTTAGATGACAAAAGTGAATTTTTCAATCAGACAAGTATAGATGAGACATTTCTCAACCAGAACCCACTGCCAACAAGCCTGTTCAGTACTCTGGTGGGGTAGTTGTGATAATTAGTGAGAGATCCCTTCCCCAGGTAGAATGCCCCATTGCCAATAGGCCTATTCAGTACCCTAATGGGTTTTCCTAGTCATACCACAGGCCGATACCTTCTACCAGCAGACCTGTTCAGTATCCCGATGGGTTAGTCTCTTAAACCCTTTTTCCATCAGAGGCTTCTTGTTCATAGTCACCTATTATGGTTTTTATTAAAGAGTGATTTGCATGGTGACAGGGGAGGCTCATCTGAAAACCTTTTTATAGGCTGTGATGGTATTGGGTTGGAAGGTATATGCTCTTCTTTGAATATCTTTTAAATATTTGTCTGAAGGAAAAATAAACTTTTTATGCTCATTATTTCTTTAGAGTGATCCAGATGTGTAATTTTGTCTGAGTTTGTCCATAAGAGAATGACCTACAATTTCCTTAGGGTACTGATACATCCTCTTCCATAAAAAATTTCCAAGTGTGCCCATGATAGAGAGTGTTCATATACTCATATGTTACTCTATAGTAAAGATAATCCAATGAATACTATTGAAGTCTAGTTAGGGTGAAATAGTTACTTGTAGGCTAATATCTATATATATTTTGTCCCTTTAATCATGCTGAAATACTAGATAAAAGCAACTTCTAGTCTTTGAAGCAGATTATGGTTCTTTGAACAATCATAGGTAAATATTGTGTCCTTTTTTTTTTTTCAAGCAACAGAACCAAAAGAAATTAAAATACTTCCTTTTAGCTGTTGATTAAGGTTGGTTGTCATTGATGTCAACCCTTGAAGAAAGACCCGTAGCACAAAGTTTTGGGTAATGGACCCAATAGTGTTTGATGTAAATGTGACTCATTATTGTTTTGTCATGGTTGATAAGAAGTAAATATGGAT
>ML779578.1:839409-889481 GCA_009831015.1 Picea engelmannii | reverse complement strand
AATTTCTATGACATTTAATGGGCATTCCTTCTCACTATGCTTCTTTCAACAAATATGACAAAATATTGCTAAAGCAACCTCTTCTTCTTGTTTCTTTTTAAGTTTTAGAGTATCTAACTGGTTACTGATTGTGCTCAAAATGTTTGTTTTAAAGTTCTCCAATAAGTTTCCTAGCTCAGTTTTGGTGACAGTCCCTGAGCTTTGTTTTGTATTTCTACTAAAAGAATCTCTTGGTCCTTTGCCTGTTTTAGCTTGTCCTCTTGAGTATCTTCTACAATAATATGCAATCTCTGCAAAAGGATTTTGGTGTACATATCCTGAACTAAACAAGTTTAAAACTTCTATGCAGTCATCTCTAAGACCTTTCAAGAATACAGTTCTTACTACAGCTGGGTCTGTGGTGAATAGTTTTGATTTCTGATAGTTGTATAAGAACCTTTCTAAGTAGTCTTCAAGGATTTCATCTTCTATCTGCTGCATTTTAAAAATGTCATTTTTAGCATTATCCTTACAATAGTCTTGGTATTTCCGTAAAAATGTGTCTTTCATCTGATCCCAAGAGAGGATTGTATTTTCTCCTAAGCTCATGAACCATCTTAAGGCTGAATCTTTCATTGTAGCAGGAAAGAGCTTAAGATTTTGGGCATCATCTGAGTAGTTATAGCTTCTACATAATATGTCAAACTCGAATAAAAATAAATTTGGATCTTCAGTTGACATACCTCTGAAAGTGGGTAATGATGATAGTGGGATATTTTTCATGCTGATGTTTCTGGAAATATTCAAGATTGGAAACCCAAAAGTATCATTCTCTGTGACTGCATTTCCTTCTTCTTCTGCCATTCCACTAATATATGGTTCAGAAACTGGATTTTTTGTGTCTCCTAAATGTTCAGCAGATTCATGTTTTGCCCACCCCAATGTTGATTTTTCTGTTTTAGGTTCTCCTTCTGGAGCCTCGCTAGATCCCCTTGAATTTTCTCCTGGTGGAATTTATCTTGCACCAGTGTCAGTTGTATTAGTGGGGGGGGGTTGTTTTTGAATATTTAGAGCTTACAAATCTACCCTTGTTATCTCTATATCTATGCATAAAATGGAAATTTGATTCTTAACTGAATTGAAATCCTAATTCTATCTAGAAGGTAAGAAGGAAACCTGGCTTCGGAGAACCCCACTCTAGTGGCCACGTGGCTCTTCACTCACGTCTTAAAAGTTTTATCCTCCTCCCTCAAGAAACCTTTAAAAGAATTCAAAATTTATGCAAACAATCTAAGCTAAAAATCACTTCCTACCATTTGCAACTCCCCGACAATGGCGCCAAAATGTTGTGTTGCTTATATGTTTAGTATAATGCACTCATTAATTATCAATCTGGGATTCGTAATCAACAAAGTTACAAGACACTAGTAAGAAAGGTAATTCTAATGTCATGAGTATAGAACTATTCTAGATTATGTATGCTGGAAAAAAAACAAACTAGCAAACTAAAACACACTTTGGTTGTCTTTCACAGAGAGGCTATCTACTCCATTATGGCACATGCAAGTATGAGATGGATTTCTTTTGACAGATCAACTCTGCTATCTGACCCAAAAAACTAACTATGCAACCACACTTCTAAAAGGGAAATCACACATCAATCATCAAGACAGAGCATGGGTAGTTCAACAGTCAATATATTGAGTATGTTGTGGTTCACAATGTGTTGTTGTGAACTTCACTAGTTCTCCTTCAAATATGTTTGACTACTACTACCAACATTCATGTCCATGAAACAAAATCAAGCTCATAAAAACAGAGCATATGCAAAAATAGAGTGAGTAAAGATCTCTAAGCAATCATATAATTGAAATCCTAGTCTAAACTATACTTCTATCATCTGAAAGAATTAAAGCTTCAGCTAATCTAACATTTACACTGTTGAAATCAAATGCTAATACTAATCTATGAATATGCTGACCTTTGTTGGGCGGTGGGCCCTTTCCGCTTCAACAAGTCAACGACTGGAGTCTACAGTAAGCTTGCTTTCAACCGACACATTACTCTTACTCAAACTTCAAAACATAGAATCAAACTATGCTAACAACTCAACTCACATTCAATCATAGACAATCAAGACATAGAGATAAATGACGTCCTTCTATTAATCTTCACCCAGAATATGTTCTGCAATATGTAACGTTGCTTCACATGTTATATTATGCTAACTATCTACTACCTCCACCATCCTTGCCATGACTATTTAAACAGTCTTAGTCGTGAAACACAAGGAGGTGAAATCATTTGCAAATTAGTCAATTGTTAAATTTAATTATTCGGTTACATATTTTAAGCTTCATCCTCATGATACGAAGTGCATGAGGATGAAGCAACAACAAACTATCCTAACATAGCCTTGCTAAAACATTTATGATTCAATAAACATCCAACAATTGTCTTGGGCATGATCTAGAGCTAAACTTGGTACATTCGGCTTCCTGTATTGGTACCGGATCGTGACAGGTAGATGGTACCAGATCCGAACAGTGCACAAATGGTTGGTACCAGATCACGATAGTCTACAACCATTGGTACCAGATCGCAACAGGTGAGATTCGGTACCAGATATGAATAGAAGGTGCGCTTGGTACCAGATTCAGACAGTGGCAATTCTGGCACATAAGTACCGAATAGCTGAGATGGTATAGGAAGGTTGGACTTATCTAGAGGTCAAATATTATACATGGAAAATTGAAGCATTAGTACATGAAACATTTAATCTCCTATCTCAATAAACCAAAAAAATGCATGAATTAATTATACTTTACCTTATGACCTTATAAATGGCTAATGGTAGTGCTCTTTGTCATTCACCCAAGCTTAGGTAAGCCAAAAAGGTATATATGAGGAGTATAATAGGGTAGTGGGGATGTCAATTTAGAGGCTCAACAGGGCCCTTGATGAATACATAAAGTAGTTAAAACCTTGACGAAGAATTTAACAAGATCGGGCCCACGATAACTTGACCCCAGTAGATGGGTGGCGCCATATTGTGAAGTCCAGAGACTTGGTACTCTGAAGGAGAGGTGTTACAATTAACATTGAGTAGAGAACTCCCGAAGGCCGGAGTTAATATCAATATTTTTTCACAGGGGACACGTGGCATCAGATCCCAAGGTCCGAAGACTTGGCACTTCGGAAGAAATGGTTCATGATTGAGTGGGAGGAAGAAATCCCCAAAGCTCCAAAGTCTCGGAGCCAGGAAGTCTTGAAGCATTAGATGTGACGTGGAATGATGAAGTCACCTGGGTGACGTGGATCTCCCTAGGCATACCAGGTGTCATATGAATTTGTACTTAGCAACATTTGCAGCAGTCCAGAGACATGGAACTCTAGAAGGATTGAGAGTATGGACAGTCCGGAACTCTCGAAGCCTAGAGTTCCATAGTAAATATTAGTTGTTGGATGCTGGGAGGTCGAGGACCGTTGATCCACCATATTTCATGAGTTTGCCAGTTCAATTTTCTGTGATGTTTGTGATGTGTGAAAAGGGAAAACTCCAAAGCTTCGGAGCCCCAAAGTTTCAAGGCTCTAGATAAGAGCCCAACTATTATCATTTGGTCACAATCATGGTCACATGTGAGTTAAGGGTTGAAGAAAAAGGGTATAGTGCATGAAAGTGAATTGTAGAATAGAACATGAATCGAAGATAGAACCGTGGGTATTCTTGATCGACCAAAGGCATGCAAAAAATGGAGTTTGATATTCTTTTGTTGAATCAGATTGTATAAGTTATTCTAGAAAATTATTAAGTCTAATATCCTAACAAAATTTGGTTGACTACACATTTTGCAGAGTTAACAATTATCAGAACCAAACCAAATTGTTACATAGTGCATAGAAATAGAGGAGGCACATGACACTTACAATCAAGAGGATGAAGTAAGAGGAATGGATGTCCATTTGGGAGTTGAAGGAACAAGCTTCAATGGGCATAGATAAGAAATAGATAAAGACATGGGCATGATGAAAATCATTAAAAGTTTGCAAAAATATACCCAAATTCACCAGGAAGATAACGAAAGGATTAAGAGATCCAAAGAGCAACAGGAAAAATTCAATATGAAGTTAATGCGGAGCTTGGAAATAATTGAAAAAAAGTTGGATAAGAAAAGTGGATCCAACAAATCAGGGAGCCACACGGGTCCCTTGATGAGGAATGAAGAGAAAGAAGTGGTAACAGATATCACCAACACTTTCAAAGGCATTCTAAAATGAGGCCACACAATAGTTCAATTCCACCTCCTACTAGAAAGCATAGAATATCTGAAGTGGATGAACTTAAGGGTGACATATTTCCAATTGCATAATTATTCCTCTCATGCCGAAGGAAGAATCACAAAATATCAGATGAAAGGAAAGGCATCCATGTCATGGGATCATCTTGTGCAAGTGAAACACATCAGAGAGAAGAATGTGACATGGAAGGAATTCAAGAGACATTTTGAAAATAAGTACTTAACCAAGAGATACTATGACAAAAAGATGAATGAGTTATTTGAACTTAAATTGGGCAACATGATTATAGATGAATATGAAAGGATATTTCTAGAGTTGTTGAAGTATGTATCCTTCATTAAGGATGAGGCAGTCACGATCCATAGATATCTGAGTGGGCTGCCATCTTTTATCAATGAAAAAATCCAGTATGATGATCCTAAAACTATGGAAGAAACCATAAGGAAGAAAAAGTGCTTATATGATTAGCATAAAGGGAAGCCTACTTTCCAAAGAGATTGGGAAGACAAGAAGAATATTAAGAGGGAGAAGAGGAAGAAGGGGAATAGGCCATCATGGTTTAGAATAGTCCTCAAGGACAAACATTTTTAGAGAGCCCAAGATGGCTGAAGTAGGTGGGAAAAGGACAAGGCAGAAACCTATGCAATATTAGGGTTGTAATGGAGATCATAAGTATAGAGATTTCCCTCACAAAAGTGGAAATCTCTATCACAAAAGGGATAGTTGTTTACAATGTTAAGCAAGCAGAAACAATGGAGGACATGGGTAGAAGAGTACCAAGGATCTATGCATCCCTGAACAACAAGCAAGCTAAGTTTCAATCACACATGATTGAAGTCGAAGGTATGATCAATAACCATGCCTTTACTGTTTTAATTGATTCGGGGGATATTCATAGCTATATATATCCTAAGGTAGTAGAAATATTTCAATTACCAAGAAGCAAGCATGGGAAATCTTGGCTTGTGCAGCTAGCTACAGGAGCCAAGAGAAAGGTTGTTGAGTTGGTTAAATCATGTTCAGTGGGCATGAATGGACCGAGTACCAATGTAGATTTGAACATATTTCCTTTGGGATCATATGATTGCCTAATTGGTATGGATTGGTTGGACCAACACCATGCCATATTGGACTATCATAAAAAGGCATTCACTTTCATGGATGAGGAAGGAAATTAGAGAGCAGTCCAAGGAATTCCTAGAGAAGTTACTGTCCAGGAAATCTCAGCAATGCAGCTAAAGAAGTGTTACATGAAGGGTTGTCAAATATTTTCAACCCATATGGATGAAGCACCTAAGGATAAGGTGCCAAAATTGGAGGATCATTCAATCCTGAAATATTTTGATGATGTGTTCAAGGAGATACCAGGGCTACCCCCAAAGAGAGATATTGATTTCTCTATAAATTTGATGCCTGGGGCAACTCTGGTATCAAAGAATCCCTACTAGTTGAGCACACCATAACTAAAAGAACTACAAATGAAGCTTGAAGAAATTTTAAAGAAGAGGTACATATGCCCAAGTGTGTCACCTTGGGGTGCCCTATTGTTAATTGGGAAGAAGAAAGATGGGACCCTAATATTGTGCATTGATTTTAGGCAGTTGAATAAAGTAACTATAAAGAACAAGTATCCTCTACCAAGGATTGATGATCTCTTTGATGAGTTGAAGGATGTAATGATTTTTTCAAAGATAGATCTCAGGTCAGGATACGATCAAGATTAAATATGAAGACAACAAAAAGACCGCCTTCAAGACAAGGTATGGTCATTATGAGTTCACAGAGGTGCCATTTGGGTTATCAAATGCACGAGTTGTTTTCATGTTCTTAATGAATGTTTTTTTCTGAGAATATTTAGACAAGTTTGTCATTGTCTTTTTGGATGACATACTTGTATATTACAAGACAAAATAAGAGCATGAGCAACACTTGAGGATGTTGTTAAAGGTTCTAAGAGAGCACCGATTGTTTGCTAAATTGAGCAAGTGCTCATTTTACCAAAATCAAATTCACTATCTGGGACATATAATATTCGAAGAGGGAATAATAGTAGACCTTTAAAAGATTGAAGACTTTAAAGGGTGGGAAACACCTAAGAATGTGACAAAATTCAGATCCTTCATGGGTCTAGATGGATACTATAGGAGATTCGTTGTAGGATTTTCAAGTATTTCTTACCCAATCATTTCCTTGCAAATAAAAGGGGTAAAGTTTCAATGGACAGAATAATGTGAAAAGAGCTTCCAGTAATTGAAGCAGTTTTTAACTAGTGCTCCAATTTTGAATATTGCAAATCTGAATGAAGATTTTGTGGTTTGCAAAGATGCATGCAAAGAAGGACTGGGGGGAGTCCTCATTTGGAATGGGTTTGTGATATGTTTTGAATCTAAGAAATTGAAAGAGAATGAAAGAGTCTACGCCATTCACGATTTGGATTTTGCAACCATAGTACACACTTTAAAGAAATGGAGACACTACCTCATGGGAAAGAGATTTGAGCTGAGGATAGACCATAATGGTCTGAAATATTTTTTTGATCAGCCTACTTTAAATTCTAGGTAGAGAAGATGGTCGGGATTCCTCTGTGAATATGACTTTGATATCAAGCACATAAGTGGTTGATGCACTTAGTAGGAGAGTGCATGAACTACATGCTACAACCATTACCCATCCCTGAGTGGAAGTGGGAAGTGGTGACAATGGATTTCATCATAGGATTACCTAGAACAAACAAACAACATGATTCCATCATGGTGGTGGTGGATAAGCTTACAAAAGCTGCCCATTTTATTCCATTGAAGACTGCTCACAAGGAAACTAATGTTGTTGATATTTATATGAGGGAAGTAACATGATTGCACGGTATTCCCAAGACAATTGTGTCTGACCGAGACCCAAAGTTTACCTAGAATTTTTGGAAAGGATTATTCAAGGGGTTTGGAACGAACCTGAACTTCATCACAACCTATCATCCTGAGTCTGATGGACAAACAGAAAGAGTAAATCAAGTGATAGAATATATGTTAAGAATGTATGTGATGGACAAACCATCTAGATGTGAAGACTACCTGCAATTGGTAGATTTTTCTTACAACAATGGGTACCAAGCATCCCTGAAGATGAGCCCATTTGAGACACTTTATGGCGGAAAGTGTAACACACCAGTAAGTTGGGACAACCCAGCTGATAGAGAAATAATTGGGCCCTAGTTGCTCAGGGAAATGGAAGAGAAATTGTTAAAGATAAAGAAGAATTTGAAGGTTGCCCAAGATAGGTAGAAAATATATTTTGACAAAGGAATAACCCATAGGGAGTTTACAGTGGGTGATGATATTTTCTTGAAGGTTGTTGGTGCAATTATTTTCATAATATATTACCAAACATAAATTATCAGCCGGGATTCATAATCAGTAGAGTTGATTCACTATATGTGTCGATAATAGATAGGTTCCTATGTCTATTTAGTATAGCTTAGATAAGAAAACCATTTAGAAACCAACAC
Source organism: Picea engelmannii (assembly GCA_009831015.1). Classification (NCBI taxonomy): domain Eukaryota; kingdom Viridiplantae; phylum Streptophyta; class Pinopsida; order Pinales; family Pinaceae; genus Picea; species Picea engelmannii. Next base: position 881,701 of record ML779578.1, on the reverse strand, counting down.
ACTTTTAAAAATAAAAATCTTCACACAATTCAAAAGATGGAAAACAAAACTCATAAACAAACAAAAGCTCTTGCTCAGGTGATGGACATGTTCATTAATGGCTCATGAAAAGAAAAGATGAACTTTGATTCTATCTCCTAGAGCAACTAAACTAACAAGTGGAATGCTCCATTAAAGCTCATGTATGGTGAAATATGGTGATCCAACTGTTCCTGCATTACCACACTTTGCAACAAATTCGAATAGTGAAATCAAACAAAATAACATGAAATCAAAATAACAAATACATGAAATGAAAATCTACGCTAACAATTTACAATAAGCTTACCAAGATGGATCGATGGCCCTTGTCGATGCCAACATGGAATATTTAGATCAACAGATGATAACTTCTAAGAGACATAAGATCACTGAATTCACACTTGCATTAATCTCCAACAAGTAGGTTTACAAAAAGAGTCTTTTCATAAATCCAATCTACATCATAACAATTCTCCTCAAGAACCTAACTCATAACAATTCCCTTAATCTACATAATAATAATTCTCCTCCCCTCTCATGAAGAGAGGGCACTCTCTTTTCCACATGAGAGCTTTGAAAAGGAGATAAACATCTCATAATTACAGATCCACTTTTCTCTCAACCAATTTCCAATTATTACAAAATATTACTCCTTTAAATCCTCACACATATCTCTCATATATCTTGGATAAGATATGACAACCAAATCTCCATGATATTCTCCTTGGAATAGGCTTGAATTGTCTCCTCAAATCTTGAAATGGTGGAGGAAGTATTCGAGAAGTATTTTTGAATTAATACTTCACATATTCCTACACATGATAAAGCTCACACATTTTTGAGAAATATATAAAAACATGTCAATTTTCTAATATTTAATCACAAATTCCCTTTTAATACTAAAATAAATGATTTGGAAAATAATAAGGTTAAACCCATATTTAATTATGAAAATGGTATCATGAAAGGTTAATGGGGCAATGAAATGTGAAGAATGATGAAGGGAAAGGTGGATGAAAATACAACACTTCTGAGTCCCAACAAAGGTGACAGCCAACAGAAGTTCCCTGAAGCTAGGAAACTGTTCCAAGTTGGTAGCCATATATTGTGGATCATTTGAAATTCTATAAAGGATTGGAATAGTAGCTTATATGCTTGCATTTCCTACATGAATCACTATTCATAATGTATTTCATGTTTCATTGCTCAAGAAATATACACCTGATGCTAATCATGTGATTGATTGGAATGTGATTTAGGTGGAGCAAGAAGGTGCTTTACAAGTGCATATGGTGCCCATACTGGACCGAAAGAGAAAGTAGCTCTAGAATCGAACCATAGGGCTTGTAAAGGTCTAGTGGACCTGGTATGGTACTGAGGACACAACATGGGAGCATGGAGATTCTATGTAGGCAAAATACCCACATCTTTTTGAAGATTTTGGAAATCGTGTTGATGTTATGTAAATAAGTTGCACTGAGGACAATGCAAAAATAAGGGGAGGGGATTGTAATATCCCAAGGCTGAGCCCCGATTGTAATTATGAATTGTAACATGTTTTTTAGGCTAGTGAGCCAAGTGTTATAAGCTAGGAGGCTTATGTGCTTATTAGGCCAGAGAGCCTAGATGTTAAAGGCCAAGAGCCTTTTTTGTACATGTAAGCATTCATAATTATGAATATAACAACATCGCTACGTGTAGATCGACCACGAAGAAAGAGTTATGGGGGACTAAGCTCCACTAGACTGGTAAGGGAAGAGGGTTGAGAGGCTAGGAGAAAGGGGCTAAGCTTGAGGGCTTAACCCAAAGGAATATTATAATATATTTCCTGAAAATAATAAAGTTTGGAAATAAACCTTGATATCCTAAGTTCCTTTGGGAAAAGGGAATGAACTCCAAGTGGAGAGGAATGCGCTTCATGAGAACCATGTGTCAGCCCAGGCACATGCAAATATAAGTGGGAATTATTATTGTTTTTGGATCCCTTTTTCCATTTTGCACCAACACACCCAACAAGCACAGGGGAACCCTGGAACGACATTGTTGAAATTACCCAACCACTTGAACCTTTGCAACAAGCCAAATTGATACCCTTGCTACACCTATACCCTGCGGGTTTCCTACTTATTGTTTCGTCATTACTGTTCCCACGTCCAGTTTTTTTTTGTTGCCATCACCATGCTCGTGTGTTGAGGAGCGGGAGTGAAGAAGTGGGTTTTCAGGCCCATGGATAGAAGAGGTAGGTTGTCAGGCCTATGAAAAACTCTCCCCAGGTGAGAGAGTGTGGATATAAGAAGCAGGTTGTTAGACCTGTGAGAAACTCTCTCCAGGTGAGAGAGTGTGCTGAAGAAGTGAGTTCTCCTGGATGGAGTCTAGGACCAACTACATAGCTCTGAGAATTTCTTCCAGACTGTTGTTGATGCCCCGAAAGGGGAGGTAGAGAAGCCGATGGACTACGTGACATTGAAGGTGTATACTCCTAGGGTGGGACAGGCATGTGGGGAATGAGAGTCTATGAGCAGTCAGCATAAGAGGATCCTTGGAGGAAATCATTCTTGTTGTACTGTGAAACTTCCCGTTGTCCCTCCCTAGCCTAGGAATCCCTTACCCGATGAAGTTTAGTCCCAGCTCGAGGGTGACCCACTGCTGAGAGTGATGAGCAGTGTGGTCTAAGGCTGGGAGGTTCATGGAATGTAATACCCTTAGGCCAAAACCACTTGTAAATGTAAAATGAAAATGTACTTAAGTTCGTGAGTTGTTGATATCATTTTTTGTATGCACCTTTCATGGCATAGTGCGTACATGTACTACGCACTAAAATAATGAAGTGTGCACATTCTAGTATACCGTGCGCAACAACTTAAGTGTGCACGATTTTGAGGCCAATGAGCCTTTGTGTATATGTTGTGTTTTATAGGCTGGTGAGCTAGTTATTATAAGATAGGAGGCTTATGTTTTGTATTAGGTTAGAAACCCTAAATGCTAAAGGCCAGTGACCCTATTTTTGCATATGTTTTATCATTAATATAAAATACATCGTTGTGCACAGATCGATCACGATAAAAAAGTACGAGGGACTAAAATCCACTAGTTAGGGAAAGGGGGGGACTAAAAGTTAAGAAAAAGGGCTAAGATAGGGATCCTAAGCCAAAATAGAATATTATATTAATATTCCTTAAATCATAAAGTATGGAAAATTATTTTATCCTAAGTTCTAAGAATGGGGACAAGTGGGCCAAAGTAGCTCCCAACATGAAAAATGTCAGGTTGGGAACATGCATACATATAGTTTGGAATTAGTTCATTTTCGCATCATTCAGTCATCCATTCAATCATTCCATGATCATTCACTCACTCATTCATTTGTCCTATGTACCTTCCTGTCACTGTAACTAAACCTGTATCCGTACCCATACCTATTTGTGTACCTGGTTAGCTTGGGAGCTGGACTGACGAAGCGGGTTGTCAGGCCCATGGGATATTGAAGAGGTGGGTTGTCAGTCCCGTGAGGAATCTATCAAGGTGAGAGAATTGTTGGGAATTGATTTCTGAAGGTGCTAAACTGTAGGTACAAGGATCTAAGACTTCCTATCCGACCTGTTGTTGAAGCCTAGAAAGGAAGTGGGGCAGTCGAGGGAATGTTGAGCAGAGAAGGGGCACACTTCCTAGGGTGGGACAGGCATGTGGGGAATGAGGGACTGTAGGCTGTTAGTTTGAGCTGGCACCTATGACAGAGTCTTTCCTATTGTCTATGATACATCATCCTGGTTAGGAATCCCTTTACCTGGGTGGAGTTTAGTCCTACCTCGGGGGTGACCCACTGCTGAGAGTGATGAGCAATGTGGTCTAAGGTTGTGAGGCTCATGGAAGGTCTGCACATAGTTGGTGATATTATTACCAATATAAGTGTCAATTGTGTGTTAATTTATATGTTGCATTATTATTTATGTGTTATATTTATGGGCATTTCATGTCTATGTTGCATGAATATGCTTACTGCCATTTCTGTATGAATCTGTGCATTTACAATATGTATTTATCTGTTTAATTTTTATATATAATGTTCTGCAAGAGTCTCTGTGTGTACATGTTTTTAATTTCATTACAACTCTAATATTTTATGTGGCATAGCCCAATTGGATGTTGGGGATGTTACAATGTGGTGTCAAAGAATAAAAACATTTTCTGGAGTAGCATGGCCCGCCCTGGGTGGCCGAGGATCTTACAATATGGTATCAGAGCTTCAGTTTTCAACACTGAGCCTAGATGGGTAGAGCAATTTGAGTTGAAGTGAAATTTTATAGAGGATTGATTTCGAACTGGCCAAATCTCAAGTTACAGAGAATCCATGGTAAAAAATAGAAGCAATTGCGTGGAATTGGGAAAAAGTCCAAATTTTTGTTGTTAAATTCATGGGAAATTGAGAAATTCGGAAAAGTGGTGAGATATTATTGATTTAATATTTGTTATAGAAAATTCAAACCTGGAATTGGTCGAATTTGATGTTACAGTGGAACCATGACCGATGGAGCAAGATTAGTAATTAAAATTCTCAATTTGTGAATTGAGTTTGGGAAAAATTCGTTCCAGAAATGTCAAAAACCACAATGATTTGTTGTTGCAGAGGTTGAACTGGTGTTATCGGCGTGAAATTGAAAAAAATTCATAGTTGCAGAATGTCTATGGTAAAAATTGGGGAAAAAGTTAGGAAAAAGCCTCAATTTCTGTAATAGAATTCACGAGGAATTGATGTGCATAAAAATGAATGTGCACAGGTGGACACACTAAAAATGAATGTGTGCAGGTGGGTGCACTAAAAATGCATGATGCGCAGTGAAAATCTTGTGATATGTGGAAAAATATCGGTGTGCGTGCACGTAGGTTAAAATTTGGTGCTACATGGAAAAATATCGGCATGCGAGCGCGCACACTAAAATTTGGCACTACGCGGAAAAATATTGGCATGCAGGTGCACACACTAAAATTTGGTGCTGCATGGAAAAATATTGGTGTGCGGGTGAACATGCTAAAATTTGGCGTTGCGTGGAAAAATATTAGCGTACGGGCGCACGCGCTAAAATTTGGCGTTGTGCAAAAACGTATTGGCATGCGGGTGCACATGCTAAATCTAGCATTGCGCAGTGCAGATTGAGTTGTGCATGCATAATACTGGCATGAACGGTGTGCACACGCATACTAATGGCGTGCGTGGTGTGTGTAGTATTGAAAGAGCATAGACAAATTTTGTTGGTGCGTGCGCAATGTGGGTATATGTTGTCACAGTTTAGTTAATGGTGCACGCATAGTACTGGTGCGTGGTGGGGCGTACTAAACTTTGGCATGGTGCAACGTGTAGAGTAAAATGCACACAAAATATTAGCACATGACACAAAAAAATTGCACGCAACAAGTATTAGTGCAAGAACCAAAACTTTGCGCATTGGATATTGGTGCGCGACACAAAAGTAGTGTGCGCGAGTTATTGGCGTGACAAAGAAGTGATGCACAGTGGTTATAGGTCCGCAAAGCATGAATTACCTTGTGGTGTTTCTATGCATGATAAATATGGGTGTACAGGTTGAAATTTGTGTGTGCGAAGTCGTTTGGATGGAGAAAAACATAAGAAAACCAGTGAATTTCTGCGACATTTTATACTGTTTGAACGTCATCTTTTTGCAATGCATTTTTGAGGCCCTTAACAACGCTTTTATCTACTCAAAAACCATGAAAATGGAGTGTACCAAGGTAAACTTGGTACATTCTATGTTTTCATCTCAAATGAAAGAGCCCAAAGAGAGATTTTTAATGGTGTAAACCGTTCGTCAAACAAAGCTTTTATGAGAAAGTTACAGGACAAACAGTGGAGGGTAAATTTTAAGACCCAAGTGTCTTCGAAGAGCCATAATTTTCTACTCTGAAATCAGATTGAGGAGAAGGAGAAGTCAATGGAAATATATTGAACCATAGAAGACAATCATATAGCTGAATTAAAATTCTGAGCATGTTAAAAATGTTTAAGATGGCAAAGAAGGTACCTTTATCATTCCAGACCAAAAACATGAATTGGCCTAGAACTTCAGTAGGCTGTAACTAGCATCCCAGAACCCAGAAAGAGGTGAAACTTGGAAAGACTGTCCAAAATATGTATATGAAGAAATACAATTGAGATCCTACGAAAATTCCAATGGAGTAGGTTCAAAAATGCATAATTACAGCGCAAAGTTGCGCCAAGTTGGAGTGTGAACAGAAAAATTAATGGACAATTTTCAAATAACCATAACTTTCTGCTCAAGACTCAGAATTGAGCATGGAAGTAGGCGTTGGAAAGGTGTTGGAAAGTAGAATATAAATATTCACCCAAAAAAATGATCTGGGCATTCAATGTTTCAATAAATAAGAAGAAATTATTATGATATATTATTGAACCAGAATGGTTCATATTTTTCATGAAATTGTTGAGTCAGTTAACCTGTCAAAGTTTTGTTGGCTACACATTTTGCAGAGTTAACAACAACTAGTTCATATCATAATCAACACAGAGTCTAGCGGAATGGAATATGCACAAGGGACCTACATCTAGGAAGATGATATCAGAGGGATGGATGCTCATTTGGGCATTGAAGGAACAAACTCCAATGGACACGGAGAAGGAAGGGATGAAAACATGAATATGGTAGAGACCATTAAAATTTGCAGAAGGATGTCCAAATCCATAAAGATGATAATAAAAGGCTTATGAGATCCATGGAGTAGCAGGAGGACTTCAACATGAAGTTAATGTAGATCTTGAATAAAATAGAAAAGAAATTGGATAAGGAGAGTGGCTCAAGAAAATCAGGAAGTCATAGGTCTTCTGATGAGAAAAGAAGAACAAGAAGTGTTAGCAGAAATCACCATCACTCCTCAAGGAATTTCAATAATATGGCACAAAAAAAATCAAGTCCATCCCCTGTCAAAAAGCATAGGTTTGGGGTGGATGAGCTACGAGGAGAAATGAACAAAATCAAACCTCCTACATTTGATGGTGAGCATAAGAAGGATGAAGATGCAAAGGCATGGCTACTGGGCATGAGAAAGTATTTTCAATTGCATGATTATTCATCTCATGCAAAAGGAATAATTTCAATCTATCAACTCAAGGGAAAGACATCCATGGGGTGGGATCAACTTGTGCAGGTGCAACACATTAAAGAGAAAAGTGTTACTTGGAGGGAATTCAAGAAGTATTTTGAGAAGAAATACTTGACTAAGAGATACTATGACAAGAAAATGAAAGAGTTCTTTGAACTCAAGCTTGGGATATTGACCATAGATGAATACGAAAGAAGGTTTTTAGTACTGCTGAAGTATGTTTATTTCATCAAGGATGAGATAGTTAAGATTCATAGGCATTTGAGTGGATTTCCACCATTCATCAGTGAAAAAATACAATATGATGATCCCAAAACATTGGAGGAGGCCATAAGGTGAGTTAAATGCCCATATGATCAACAAAAAACAAGGCCAACTTTCCAAAAATCTTGGGAAGACAAAAAGAAATTCATGATGGATCAAAGGAAGAAGGGAACTAAGCCACCATTCTTCAAAAGCAATCTTCAGGGACAACCAGCTTCTAGAGAACCCATAACGATTGATACAAGGGGTCAAAGGCCAAGGCAACCACCTATTCAATGTTGGGGATGTAAAGGAGATCATAAGTTCAAAGATTGTCCTCACATAGGTGAAAAAGTGAGGACTGTTCACAATGTACAACAAGATGAAATAGTGGAGGATATGGGTAGAAATTTACCAAGGATGTATGCAGCCTTGGACAATAAACAAACAGATTATCAGTCACATATGATTGAAGTGGAAGGTATGATCAACAACCAAACTATTGTTATTTTAATTGATTTAGGAGCTAGTCATATTTATATAGATCCTAAGATGGTGGAAAGTTTGCATTTGCCAAGAAACAAGCATGGAAAATTTTGGTTGGTGCAGCTCGCTAGCGGAGCCAAAAGAAAATTTAATGAGATGGTTAAGTCATGTCTTATGGACATGAATGGACTGAACACCAGAGAAGATTTGAACATCTTGCCTTTAGGTTCCTATGACTGTCTAATTGGGATGGATTGGTTGGACCAACATCATGCTATCCTAGATTGTCATAACAAGGAATTCACTTACTTGGATGAGGAACATAACCTAAGGAAAGTGTAGGGAATTCCCAGGGCAGTAACCATCAGAGAAATTTCAACATTGCAGTTGAAGAAATGTTACAAAAAAAGATGTCAAATATTTGTAGCACATATGGAAGAGACACCTAAAGATAAGGTCTCAAATATTGAATATTATGCCATCCTAAAAGAGTTTTAAGATGTGTTTAAAGAAATACCAAGATTACCTCCTAAAAGAGACATTGATTTCTCCATAGATTTGATGCCTGGAGAAACTCCTGTATCGAAGACTCCATACAGGATGAGTACACCAAAATTGAAGGAATTGCAAATGAAACATGAAGAGCTCTTGAAGAAGGGGTATATATGCCCAAGTGTGTCACCTTGGGGTGCCCCAATTTTATTTGTGAAGAAAAAGGATGGGAAATTGAGAATTTTCATCGACTTTAGGTAGTTGAACAAGGTAATTGTGAAGAATAAATATCCTTTTCCAATGATTGATGACCTCTTTGATCAACTAAAAGATGCAAAAATATTCTCCAAGATTGATCTCAGGTCAGGTTATCATCAAGTAAGAATTAAAGAAGAAGACATCAACAAGACTACTTTCAGAACAAGGTATGGTCATTATGAATTCACAGTGGTTCCCTTTGGATTATCAAATGCACCAGTTGTCTTCATGTGTTTAATGAATGGTATTTTCAGAGAATACTTAGATAAGTTTGTCATTGTATTTTTAGATGACATTCTTATATATTCTAAGTTGGAGGGAGAGCATTAACAACACTTGAGGATGGTATTACAAGTATTAAGTGAGCATCAGTTGTATGCCAAATTGAGCAAGTGATTATTTTATCAGAAAGAAATTCATTATTTGGGACATATCATTTCAGAGGATGGGATAGCAATGGATCATCAGAAGATAGAAGCCCTTAGAGAATGGTCAGTGCCAAAGAATGTGAGAGAGGTCAGATCATTTATGGGCCTTGCAGGCTACTATAAGAGGTTTATTGAAGGATTCTCAAAGATTGCACACCCAATCACTTCCTTACAAAAGAAGGGTGTGAAGTTTCAGTGGACATTGGATTGTGAAAAGAGTTTCCAACACTTGAAACAATTGTTAACAAGTGATCCAATACTAAGGATTGCAGACCCAAATGAAGACTTCATTGTATGCACATATGCATGTAAAGAAGGACTTGGTGGAGTCCTTAGTCAAAATGGGTTTGTTATATGTTATGAATCAAAGAAGTTGAAGGAGCATGAAAGACACTATGCCACTCATGATTTGGAGTTAGCAGACATAGTGTATGCATTGAGGAAATGGAGACACTACCTCATGGGGAAATGGTTTGAGCTGAGGACATACCATAATGGTCTGAAACATTTATTTGATCAACCAACTCTAAATGCTAGGAAAAACAGATGGTTAGAATTTCATAGTGAATATGAATTTGATATAAAGAATATCAAGGGGAAAGAGAACAAAGTGGTTGATGCACTCAACAAAAGAGTGCATGAATTGCATGATACAACCATTATCATGTACCAATCACATTTGAAAGACAAAATTTTGGAGGCTGCAAAATTAGATTTGCAATATAAGGAATTAGTGGGAAAATTACAGCAAGGTAATTTGCAGCAGAAAATTGAAGAATACAAGGTAGATAATGATGAAATTATGAAGTATAGTGGCATAATTTATGTACCAAATTCCCATGAATTGAAAAATCTGATATTGAGATAAATGCATAATGTACCTTATGTTGGGCACCCAGGTTATCAAAAAACTATTTTCGTTGTCAAGAACCAATATTATTGGCCAGGACTGAAGAAAGAAATTGATGATTTTATTGCCAAAATGTTTGGAATGTCAAAAGGTAAAGGTCGAACATAGACATCTAGTTGGGTTGCTACAACCATTACCCATTCCTGAGTGGAAATGGGAAGTTGTAACAATCGATTTCATCACCAAACTGCCCAGAACAAACAAGCAACATGATTCTATCATGGTACTGGTGGATAAGATTACTAAAGCTTCCCATTTTATTCCAGTAAAAATCACTCACAAGGCAACCAACATTACTAATATTTATATGACATAAATTGATCGATTACATGGTATGCCGGAGACAACCGTGTCTAACAAAGATCCAAATTTACCTCAAATTTTGGGAAAGGATTATTTAATGGATTTGGAACAAATTTGAATTTTAGTACAACTTATCATCCATAATCAAATGGAAAAACAGAGAGGGTGAATCAAGTGATTGAGGATATGTTGAGGATGTATGCGATGGATAAACCATTAAAATGAGAATACTACCTACACTTAGCAGAGTTTTCTTATAACAATGGGTACCAAACATCTCTAAAGGTGAGACCATTTGAGGCACTTTATGGCAGAAAGTGAAACACACCAGTAAGATGAGATAACCCAGCAGAGAGAGCAGTGGTTGGGCCAGATTTACTCAGGGAAATGGAGGAACAAATGTTGAAAATAAAAAATAATTTAAAGGTTGCCCAAGATAGGAAAAAAATCTATGATGATAAGGGAAGAACTCACAAGGAATTTAAAGTTGGGGACCATCTATTCTTGAAAGTGAAGGCCAACAGAAGTTCCCTGAAGTTGGGAAATTGTTCAAAGTTGGCAGCTCGCTATTGTGGGCCGTTTGAAATCCTAAAGAGGATTGGTCCAATAGCTTATATGATTGCATTGACTACATGTATGTATGTTCATAATGTATTCCATGTATCATTTCTCAAGAAATATATACTTAATGCTAATCATGTTTTTGATTGGAATGTGATTTAGGTGGAGCAAGAAGGCACTTTCCAAGTGCATCCGATACACATTCTGGATCAAAAAATCAAACAGCTCTGGAATCGAACCACATGGCTTGTAAAGGTCCAATGGACCTGGTATGGTCCTGAGGATGCTACTTGGGAGCATGAGGATGCAATGCGGGCATAATACCCGCATCTTATTTAGGATTTTTGAAAATTTTGATGTATATGTGTACAGAATGCACTAAGGACAGTGCATAAATAAGGGGAGGGGATTGTAATACCCCTAGGCCGAAACCAATTGTAAATGTAAAATGAAAATGTACTTAAGCTGGTGAGTTGTTTGATATCATTTTTTTTATGCACATTTCATGGCATAGTGCACACATGTACCTCCCACTAAAATGATGAAGTGTGCACATTCCAGGATACCGCGTGCAACAACTTAAGTGCACATGATTTTGAGGCCAGGGGTCCTTTGTGTATATGTTATGTTTTATAGGCTGATGAGCCAATTATTATAAGCTAGGAGGCTTATGTTTTGTATTAGGCCAGAGAGCCTAGATGCTAAAGGCCATTGAGCCTATTTTTGTATATGTCTTAGCATTAATATAAAATACATCACTATGCACAGACCAACCACGATAAAAGATTATGGGCGACTAAACTCCAATAGTTAGGGAAATGGGGTGATAAACGTTTAAGAAAAGGGCTAAGATAGGGAGCTTAAGTGAAAAATGAATATTATATTAATATTCCTTAAATCATAAAGTATGGAAAATTATTTTATCCTAAGTTCTAAGGATGGGGACAAGTGGGCCAAAGTAGCTCCGAACATGACAAGTGTCAAGTTGGGAATGTGCATACATATAGTTTGGACTTAGTTCATTTTCCCATCATTCAGTCATCCATTCAATAATTCCATGATCATTCACTCACTCACTTAGTTGTCCTCTGTACCTTCCTGTCACTGTACTTGAACCTATATCCGTACCCATACCTATTTGTGTACCTGGTTAGCTTGGGAGATGGACTAAAGAAGAGGGTTGTCATGACCGTGGGATATTGAAGAGATGGGTTGTCAAGCTTGTAAGCAATCTCTCAAGGTGAGAAAATTGTTGGGAATTGATTTCTGAAGGTTTTAAACTGCAACTACAGGGCTCTGAGACTTCTTGTCCAGCCTGTTGCTGAAGCCCGGAAAGGAAGTGGGGCAACCGAGGGACTGTTGAGCGGAGAAGGGGAACACTTATTGGGGTGGGACATGCATGTGAGGAATGAGAGACTGGAGGCTGTTAGTTGAGTTGGCACCTGTGACGTAGTCTTTCCTTTTTTCTATGATACATCATCCTGGTTAGGAATCCCTTTACCCTGGTGGAGTTTAGTCCTAGCTCGGGGGTGACCCACTGCTGAGAGTGATGAGCAGTTTGGTCTAAGGTTGGAAGGTTCATGGAAGGTCTGCATGCAGTTGGTGATATTCTTACCAAGATAAGTGTCAATTGTGTGTTAATTTATATGCTGCATTATTATTTATGTGTTATATTTATGGGCATTTCATGTCTATGCTGCATGTATATGCTTACTGTCATTTCCGTATGAATATGTGCATTTACAGTATGTATTTATCTGTTTAAGTTTTATATATAAAGTTACACAAGAGTCTCTGTGTGTATATGTTTTTAATTGCATTACAACTCAAATTTTTTATGTGGCATAGCACAATTGGATGTTGGGGTTGTTACAATGTGGTGTCAGAGCATAAAAACGTTTTCTGGAGTAGCATGGCCCGACCTAGGTGGTCGGGGATGTTACATGGAAGGTCTACATGCAGTTGGTGTACTTCAATTAAGAGATAAGTATATCTTCTGTGCTTAATGGTTAAATGATGAATTTAAGTGTATGTCTATGATTCTTGTAATAATATCATGTGTTTCTTGCATGTATGTTTCCATATTATCTCTTTCATTTCATGTTAAGTTTATATGTGAATATTTCTTCAAAAGAGCTCTATGTGAGGTGACGTTACCCGACCTGTTGGTGGCTGGGAATGTTACAAATTGGTATCAGAGAAAAAAATGTTTACTTAGTGACATTACCCGGCCTGTTGGTGGCCGAGGACGTTACAAAATGGTATCAGAGCGTTTTCTAGAGTAGCATGGCCCGACCTGGATGGTCAGTGATGTTACAAAATCATTTAGCAAGAGCACATGTTTACAAAGAACCAAAGAAACTTGCTTCTTCTCCATACAAGGCCAACTCCAACCACTATGCGCTTGCATACATATATATGGCTTATCCTGATAGCCATAAATATAGGAAGCAATTTAGAAAAGACAAAGAAGCACTGTTGTTGATACATATTAAGGAGCAGTAGAAAATAATGCAGTCATCCATGGTCAAGATCAAAGAACTGAAAATTATCTTGGAAGCAATCAGAATTGAGAAAGACAATTCATCAAATGATGAGATGTCTAAATTAATGAGGAATAAAGAAAGATACAATTTGCAGAAATAAGATTTAGACAGAAGCATATGGTAGAAGAAGAACAACATTTAGAACCAACAGACTACAATCCTGAACTGCTAGCATTAATGAAGATTAAGTTTTACATAAAGGTATGGTTTTTTCCTCCAGAGGTAGCTCCCTATGAAATTGACTGCATGATTTATTCTAGATGTCAGTTGAGTGATTTAAGAAGAAATGTGTGCATTGTTTGGATCCGGTACCATTTACTGAATCTCACTTGTCACAATCCGTTACCAATACAGGAAGGAGAATATACCAAGTTTAGCTCTAGATCATGCCCAAGATAATTTTTAGATGTTTGTTGAATCATCAAAGCTTTAGCAAGGTTATGTTAAGCTAGTTTGTTTATTTGATTCATCCTCATACACTTCGTGTCATGAGGATGAAGCTTAAAAATATGTAACCGAATGTATACATTTGACAATTGACTGATTCGCTAAAAGATCTCACCTCCTTGTGTTTCACGACTAAGATTGTTTAAATAGTCATGGCAAGGATGGTGGAGGTAGTAGAGGGTTAACATAACACAGTATGTGAAGCAGTGTTACATATTGAAGAACAGGTTTTGAGTTGAAGTTTAATAGAAAGATGTCAATTATTTCCAGGTCTTGATCATTTATGAATGAATGTGAGTTGATTTGTTAGCATAGTTTGATTTTATGTTTTGAAATTTGAGTAAGAGGAATGTGTGGATTGAAAGAAAGCTTACTGTAGACTCCAGTCATTGACCTGTTGAAGCGGCAAGGGCCCACCTCCCAACAAAGGTCAACATCCTTATAGATTAGTGTTGGTAGTTGATTTCAATAGTATAAATGTTAGACTAGATGAAGCTTTGATCTTTTCAGATGATAGTAGTATAGTTCAGTTTAGGTTTCGATTTATTAGAGATCTTTTGGATATGCTATGTTTTTGTTTTTATGAATTTGATTTCATTTCGTGGACATAAATGTTGGCAGCAGTAGTCAGACATATTTGAAGGAGAACTAGTGAAGTTCACAACAACACATTGTGAACCACAACATACTCAGTATATTGACTGTTGAAATACCCATGCTATGTCTTGATGATTGATATGTGATTTCCCTTTCAGAAGTGTGATTGCATAGTTAGTTTTTTGGGTCAGATAACAGAGTTGATCTATCAAAGAACTCCATGTTGTTGGGAAATAATACCCTATAGACTAACAAGCTAGGGCTAAACTTGCATGCAGATCATGACCCTCAAGAACTCACTTTTCACCTATCACCCCAACACTCAAACCCCTTTTTCACACACAAGCATGGAAAAGACCTACTAACCTTTTTATCGACATTTGATGTAGATCCTCCATTGTGCTTTATCTGCTTGCTCTCGCTGCTCCTTCCAAAGACAATCCTGCAATCAAGACAAAACACTACGCATGCATGCTATCTTTATACCTAAGGGTTAGAGATTAAGCATAAATCAAATAAAATGTATATCACTCGTGCATTGGGACGGGAAAAGTATTCTTTTTATTAATCTCAAGATGAATCAACTTACAATAATGATAGAGACCGGCCACCGTTCCTCGATCTTGATCCTGGGCTCCTCTTCTTCTTTGTCCTCCAACTGCTTTGCTTTAATTCTCCTTAAGCTTGAGGAAAGGCTAAAGGGTTGGGACAAATGGATTCGGAAATTGGGCAGAGTTTATTTGCTATCTTTTTCCTCCTTCCAAATAGTACCTGTACCCCTTATTTTATAGGCTAGAAGGAGCTAGGGTTTTGGATGAACTCTTGGCCATGCATGGCTGGGAGTTCCAGTTAACTGACCCAAATCTTTTCGTCCCATCGGCAACTTTCCTGTTTTTGTGCTTTATTAGGTAAACGCGGGCTGTAGTAAGCCATCCAGTGTTCCAACGCGTGCAGTAGTGAGCCTACCAGCGTTCCAATGTGTGCAGTGAAGGTTAGGGTGCGTGCCACTTGTTTTAAGAGGTTTTTTAAGAGTCTGTTCAGCATGGCTTTGGCAATGAAGGGCATTGAGTTGGCCTGATGCCAGGTAAGCATGAATGGTGAAATTTAGGGTTATAACAGATGCCCCCTAATGTGTGAGGTCAGAAGAGCATCTGATGGCCGAAATACATTACCAATTGTTTACCAATCTGTACTGATATGTTGAATGAGTGAGCCCAGGAATCAGGAATCCAGAGGTGCCGTCTGCAAAAAATATCAAATGTCTCACCGAGGCGGGCATACCCATGCTCGGGATAAAATAGAACCATGGCTACCAATCAAATACACTGTAGATCCATGTCAAAGAACTATAAAGAGTAGCCGCTAACAATACACAGTGGAGCTACATCACGAAATCAGAAATATATACATAGAAAGTATCCATCTCCTAGAAGTTGATTCAGCCTAATGGCTGTACTTCAGAGCTCGAGAAACAACTTCAAAGTCTTCTAAACTTGGGTAGGAGTGTAATGTGAGTGTACGAATGCACTACCCATAGGTCTTCAATGGCTCATCGGTTATGGACTTGATAATCTTGATGATCGGACTGAAGGCTTCAGTGATTTCAAACAAAGACTTGATTGGACGTTCAGGATGGCCGGGTATGCGGACAAGAGACATATTGCAGAGGGGCCGACTCAGGCTTAGTGACAAACTTCCCTTGGACAAAAGCACGACAAGTGATAAGACTCAGGCAGCATATCTGTTAATCATAAGTCTATGAAGCAAGAGGCAACGCAAACTCTCCATATGTTTGGAAGAGTAACCAAACGGTGGAGGACACAACTCTGTATAGCGAGAAAAGCTTCCTAAGTTCGTACTACATCCCAAATTCTGATGAATAAAATGGACAGATGTGCTTTATCCAAGGGCGACTCATGATGCTTCCAATAAAGAAAATACTTTTCCCATCCTCTTTTTGGGGTATATTTGATTTTTTTTTGTTCTTTTTGATGATTTTGAAAGAATAAAGGAATAATACGTTACAATGGAGGACCGAGCACAACAAACATACAAGCTCAAGGCAYAAGGACAAGACTGATGTTCTAGGAAATGATACTCGGGAAAAATCCTCCAGCGGCCAAAGGTGTTAAGACGCAAAGCCAAACTGTTACTAGGCTGATGGGTAAAGGATGCAACTGCGGTTGATAGAACACACAATGGTAACGTCCTGTGATGTAAGTTTAACAAGCCCAAAGAAGGAAAGCTCGGTGAGTTTTCATGTTTAGAGAGTCTGAAAAAGCATAAAAGGAAACTCCATTGGGGTACCTTTTTCGTCAGTAGTCTAGTCGGTTCGAAAAAGGGGTAAACTAGCACCGACTAGACGTCAATTCAAAACCATTTTAAGGAGTGTGAAAAGGACAAGATCACTCGGCTATTTTTTCACTTTTAAGGAGTCTAAAAAAATCTTAACTATGGACTCCGTCAGGAATGTTCTTCTGGACCATTTTAATGAGTATGAAAGAATAAGATCACTTGACAATCTTTTCAATTTTAGGGAGTCTGAAAAGAGCTTAACTATGGACTCCGAGGGGGTTTCTTTTTCGTAGATTTAGTCCCTCAGGCCCGAAAAAGGAATAAAATCTTACCTGAGGATACTCTTCTAAAGAACTGGCGTTCGATAGAGGATTCCTTTGTTCGTACAGTTGACCATGCGGACCGAAAAAGGGGTAAACTACCGCCGGACAGACGTGACTTCAAATTTCAGTTTAACGAGCGTGAAAGGTCACAAGATTGCTCGACAATCTTTTCATGTTTAGAGGGTCTGAAAAGGGCTTAAAAGGAGACCCGTTATGTTTTGGGATTTCGGAGGGTAAGTCAAAGAGTGAAAAAGACCCATGCAAATGAGGCTCAAACTCGTATTCAGGAAATACTACACGGACTCTAGAGCCTACTATGTTGTCAGAAACGACATGGACACCATAATGCAACCAGGAACTACCTAGGGCATCCATGTTTTGGTAAGCTCTACCACCAAGTTGCGACACTCCTAGAAAAGATATGATGGTTCCGTGTCACAACCAGATGGGATCGGTCCTATATCATAAGAACAAAAGGCAATGAGATGCAACAGTGGGGATGAAATCCTACCCTATATGCTCAAGTCGATTTTTTGAATTTTTTTTTATGAACCGTCCATATAGTTTTTTTTATTTTTTGAAACTCAATAAAAATTGTCCCAATACCTGATCAAATCCCTCCCATATAACTCCTGAACCACTCAAAATGGTATTTGGATAAAGAAACTGATAAAGGGGCCCAAAAAAGTGACAAAAAGAGGCCAAAAAGTCTATAAATAGAAGCTGGCAGCTCATTATCACCATTGCTAATTTGGGAATTGACTCTGGAACCAAAAGACCCCCTTTGCCAAAGATCGTGATTCCGGGAGCTATAGTGGACGAAACGAACTTCTGCTTGGACCAAGTAAGTACAAACTCCCCTATCTTGTATTTCAATACTTCATTTATTGAATTTGAGCGTGTTTTGGGGGTGGCCGTCGACCCCTAAGAGGTTGGCCCTAGTAAAACGCGGGCTGTCCAGGGACAGCCCGCGGGTACCCGCGCGTAGATCCAAAACTGCGCGCGGTTACCCGCGACTGTCGCCTCAACAGCCCACGGGTGCCCCCCCGCGCAATGAAAAATTGAGTGACAATACTTAACTCTCTTTTTTTTCTTTGTGTACTTGGAAGGATGTATGTTCAGTGGAGAGAGAGGGAGCACAAGGCTGCCAATGAGGCAGTGGCTGCAGATCCGAACGTCATGGTCATGCTGACGCAGTGTGGCTTGGTAAAGTTTTTCTTGTATCCATTTATGCGCACTCAACCCAGGCTACTGAATGCCTTGGTTGACTATTGGCACCCATATGCAGAGGCCTTTATGATAGAGGGGAAATCCTTGGTGCCCACCACCGAGGATATCTACTTTTTGATGGGCCTCTCGAGGAGAGGGGAACCCGTCAACTTTCATACTTTTCCTGCGGGGCTGGGCAAAGTCTCAGAATTGATAGAGAAGTATTGTAAGGCTGGGACCGATCAGAAATCTTCCTCGGTTCCAGTGAGTAGGATTACTAGCCTCGCCCTCCAGACCATTTTATCACTTATCGGGCTGATTACCGGCTCTGCGGCCGTACACCAGGCTTCGTGCGCACAGATGAACTGTGCGATTCAGTGCATGAATGCACAACTTTTTGACTGGAGTACCACACTACTGGCAAGCATGATAGGGCAGCTGACAGCTTGCATACAATGGACACACATGAACTTCGAGTTTGGGACCATCTTGTGTTCGTTATTTTTTGAGAGAGTTCCATGCTTCAGTCCTCGGCTGACAGTATGAGGACATCTGGTGACTTTCCCTGCAGTGTGCAGATGGGCAGCGTTGCTGTCGCGACAGGGTGGTGGGAGGACCACCGAGGCCTTCAATGATGACTTCTTCGCGTGGCTGTCATGACAGATCCCGGTGATCGAGGATTACCCATATGCAGGGATCGACTTTTCCAGAGATCTAGCGATACCAGTGCCTCCTGGTGAGGAGCGAGGGGAGATGGGTAAGTCTCCACCTACCTAGTTTTTTGTGTTTGCATATGTAATTTTTATGTATTTTTTCGAGATATATATCATGTTTTTGTATACCAGAGTTTGTTTGACGGGTGAACTTTTGTTGCATGCAGATGTGGGACCCGTGCGACCTGCCGATTATGCACGGAACAGGCGTCTCCCACGGCCTGACGCCGCAGCTGCTGCCGCTGGAGGAGAAACAGTAGCTGGGAGCCTCCCAGTAGGAGAGGCCGAGAGAGTCCCGAGGTGGATTGAGCGGAACTTTACTGTGCTCACTTGCACAGTTCCCATGGCAGAGATAGAGGACCTGCCGCCCTCCATGCAGCCTCATGTTGTGGGGGCACCTTGGACATGGGTCCATTTTTTTAGGCATTTAGCCCAGGCTGTTCACAATTATAACAGGTCCCACCGGCCCTAAGCAGACTTGTAAACTTTTTATGTGCCACGAGCACCTTGTTGTACATATTTTTGAGGGCATAAGCCCCGATGACTCATTAGGGTTCCCATTTTTTTGAGGCACTTGCGCCCATCGATGTACTCTGAGGATTTTATCATGTTTATATATGGTTTTTATTTCTTTTATGTGTCTTTATGGATTATGTGTACAAAAATGTGTTTACATGTGTATGATCATGATCTTTTTATGTGTGAGCAAGATGCCAATCTAAAATGTGATTAGCTAGAGTATCTGTGATTTGATTTAGACTCCTAGGAACATGAAAATATGTGATATAATCAAAGTTGCGTTCCAAGAGACGTACCCTAAGGAATCGTCGGTGTAAAGTTGGGTCATGCACCCGGTATATTCTGTTTAGCTGCAACACAACCAGTTGAGCGTCTAGATAGACCCGGAGACGAGAGATACCCAATGACAAAGCGTCACGAAGTAACTCAATAACTGCACTATATTCAACAACATTATTTTTGGTGTTGCCTAAGCATATCCCTCTGGAAGATAACAACTGACCCTGTGGTGTAAAGATTACCCAAGTTGCAGAGGCAAGCCTCCGCGTGTGTCGACTAGCACCATTCGCATACCCAATGAACACCTCAGACTCTCTTGACATCTGCCATAGTGACGAAATATAACATCAATGACACGTCCATGACATATTTTTCAAAAGAAATGTAAAAAAGTAATAGCACAAAGACTATACATATGTTACAAAAAGTTACCCACAGTGACCGTTCTAGGAGTAATACTTCTTGAGGTAGAGCCCATTTCTAGGCTCCGCCAAAGTATTCCCTTCAAAATTGACCAGACGATAAGCGCCCTTTTTTAAAACCTCCTTAATAATGAAGGGTCCGAACCACATGGGTTTAAACTTTCCTGCCCCCAGGGGTCCTTATCTTGGTCGTAAACCAAGACAAGGTCGCCCTCAGAGAAAATCCAAGGATGGATGGACCTATCATATTGACACTTGACCTTATGTTTATGAGCCTCGTTGGATAGGGCCGCATCGCGACGCTGTTCATCAAGCTTCTCAAGGTGTACTAACCGTTCTTCAAGTGGAGAAGTGTCTGGCAATAACTGTACTGCCAATTTCAGAGATGGAATTTGACATTCGATGGGCAAGACTGCCTCCAGCCCGTAAACGAGATGGAAAGGTGAGAAACCGGTTGCAGTCTTAACTAATGTTCGGTAAGCCCATAATGTCGAGTATAACATCAAATGCCAGTTTGACTTGGCTGAGTTGATGGTTCGCTGTAGCATTGTCTTGAGAGTTTTGTTAACAACTTCCACCTGCCCATTGGCTTGGGGATAGTAAGGTGAGGAATGTTCTTTCTGTAACCCAAGCTTTGATGTTAACTCGGACATCATTTGGTTCTGAAAGTGACTGCCATGGTCAGTGACAATCTCTCGCGGGACGCCGAACCGTGCTATAATCTGGTTAAATAAGAAGAGAGCCGCAGTCTCTCCATCATCTTTAAACGTTGGCATAGCTTCGACCCACTTAGTGAAGTAGTCGACAACTATGATGATATAGCGGTGCCCCCTTGCTGACGGGGGGTTACATGTAGTGTAATCAATCCCCCACTTCGTGAAGGGACCAACTGTGATGACAGGAAACATTGGAGCTGGATGTGCCCTCATCTTCCGTGAGAAGATTTGGAACGGATGGCACTTCTTGACCGACTTGATACAATCTTTCATAACTGTGGGCTAGAAGTAACCTGCTCGTAAAATATTTTGGGCTATTTCCAACCCAGATAAGTGACCGCCACAAGCTCCTGTATGACAATCTTTGAGCACTATGACAGCCTCCTTATGAGTGAGACATCGACGCAAGATACAGTCTACACCTCTCCGATACAACGTATCATTGAGGATGAGATAGTTCTTGGCCTGATGGCATATCCGCCGACGTTCATCACGAGAAGCAGAGGTGGGGCACTTCAAAGTCTGGAGATAGATCAGTATATCTCCGTACCAGGGGTCTGACGATTCGATCAAAAACATATCCCCCCGGATAGGCGATTCCTCAGGCACAACGTCACCTGACTCAACCGGAAGTTCCGAAATAAGTTCTGCGAAGACCAATGACTTCTTGGACTTGGCTGAAATGAAGTCTAAGTCAAATTCTTGGAGGATGACCATCCATCTACTGATTTTTCCGCCGATAACATGTCGTGTCAACATGTACTAGAATGGATTCACGACGGCAACGACGGTGGTCTTGCGAAACAGAACATAGTGACAGAACCGTTGAACAACATGAACTGCTGCCAACGCAAGTTTTTCTAGATGGGTATAATTCAGTTTTGGTCCTACGAGGCCTCGGCTCAGGTAATAGATCACGTATTCATAAAATGAATCATCTTCCTGAACTAAAACCATGCCTACGGTTGACTCTGTAGCAGCCAGATATAATAGGAAATCCTTGTTATAATTCGGTGGCCGTAGCAGAGGTGCGGTTGTAAGAGCGTGTTTCAATGCATCGAAAGAGCATTGCGCTGCTTCGTCCCAGAAAAATGGAACATCTTTCTTCAGTAAATGCATGAAGCCCTTTGTGATTTTGGCATAGTTGGCGATGAAGCGTCGTAAGAAGTTCGCCTTGCCTTGAAGACTCTGAAGTTGTAAGATTGTGCGTGGGGGGGGGGAAACTGAATTATCGCCTCCACCTTAAGAGGATCGACCATGATCCCTGTGGTTGACACTATGAAACCTAAAAAACATCATGACGTGACGCAAAATCTGCACTTGTTTGGATTCAAGAGAATCCTGAAGTAGCGACAACGTTCGAAGATTAGTCGGAGGTGCATAGGTTGATCCTTTCCCTTGCGAGAGCGTGATGCTAATTCATCTAGATAGGCCTTGACTATATGTTTGAGGTCATGAAACGCAAAATACATGGCCCACTGGAAAGTGGCTCCAACATTCTTGAGACCAAAAGGCATCTTGCAATAGGCGAATGTACCCCACGGACAAATGAATGTTGTTTTGTGTTGGTCCTCAGGTTTGATTTGGATTTGATTATAGCCTGAGAAGCCATCCATGAACGAAAAGGATTCAGAACCGGCACATTCATCAATGATATAGTCGATGAATGGGGTTGGATAATTATCTTTTGGACAAGCCTTATTTAAATCACAGAAATCAGTACATACACAAATCATGCCTTGTTTTTTATCGACCGGGACGGGGTTTGATACCCACTGAGTCAAATGAATTGGGTAAATGAACCCGACCTTGAGCAATTTCTCAACCTCAGCTTTGATGGCTGCTGCTTTCCTAGGATTAATTGGATGAAGTTTCTGTCGAACAGTTTTAGCATCAGGATACGTTGTGATTTCGTGTTCAACTATTTTCGGATCGATGCCTGGCATTTCCTCATAAGACCAGGAAAAAACTTCGCGGAATTCTTTAAAAAGATCCGTGTAAATCTAAATCTCTTCGGGGGAGAAATCCACTCCGAAGAAGACATTCTCCACGATGCCAGGGTTATGGGAGATGTTGATAGGTATTGTGGCAGCGATAGTCGCCATATTTCCCTCAACGTAAATTTCCTGTGTAGCTAAGAGGTTAATGGGACATGGCTGATCTCCCGTCATGGTGATAGTGAATTCTCCTTCCATCAATTCGACTTAACTCTGGGAGGAAATATGATCTGTGATGAAGATATTCCCAAGGTTTGTCCGGACTGGTCATTGCTTCGATTATAGCTTCGTCAGAAGGCAAGACTAAGTCTAACAAATCGGTAGTAGCAAGAGAACCCTGAGCCCAGATAGGCTCTGGAAGTGGATCCAACTCTTGTGTGGGAGTTAGATCAGGAGTAGCTGAAGTTTGTTGGACCAAAGAGTACACTACTTCAGCGGCAGATAAGGGCATGGACATGCTAGCGTGCCCTGTCTCATCCATCGTGGCTGATGGGGAAGGAAGAACACACAGATCCTGAAAGTAAGTCGTGCGGAATGACGAAACATGGAAAATCTCAGCCTTGTGGTGAGTTGATATAAACTTGACATCGCCATGAGGAGGTGGGTAATCGAAATTACCCATCAAATATGGACACAAACCAACTCCTATGTTAACGACACCGGCTTGAGGATTATCTATCATGGGAACCGTAGATTCCCCCAAGGCTAGGTCAGGTCGAGAGAAGGACAACTGATCAATGGTCACTATCCGACCTTCATGTGGAAACAATAAGACTCAGAAAACTATAGCGACCACCGCTTGCATAGCATAGGTCCAACTACGACCTAACAAGAGATTGTAGTCAATGGGGGCATCGACTACCTCTACTTCGACGCACACGGTCTTCCCCCCTAACTGGACAGGGAAAGAAGGAATGATGCCATGTGGTCGGAAAGAACGACCGTCGAACGCAGTGAGGAGAGTAGGTGATGGAGACAACTCGAGCTGACCAATGGCTTTCCAGCATGCTAATGACATAACGCAATTCGAAGCGCCCTCGTCAACCACCGTGCGGAATATATTCCGTGCAAAATTTTTCATGGGATGATCCACTACTATCTGAAACGTGACGTGGTAAGGCAGACGAGGTTTCAAGTCAGTCGTATCTAACATGATGGTACCCAGGTTACAAGTCTCAGTAGAGCCTAAAGAAGTCAACAAGGCTTTCCTCTGAGCAGGGCAACTTTGGAGGACCTCCAAAGAAGACATAGCACAAGGGGTTTGGGATAAATATTCCACCATAAAGTAGTTCTGGGCGGCCCTTGTGTTTGGATTGTGAGAATCCCTCTTAAACGTACCCTTTGGAATGCGTTTCATTGTTTCACCCAACGTCTTCTCGATCTGTAGAGGAAAAGATGGGATCTCGGCTTCCTTGCCCTTCTCAAAGGTGCTTGGTTTGCTATAGTCGTGCATTCTAGTCTTTATTAAAGAATCACTTTTAACCATGTATATGTTCGCGGAGGAGGAATTGTTTGGGGGAGGGTAGTTTTCTTGGCTTCCCCCCTCGGCACTTGTAGAGGCTTGAGTTAAATTTTTCCCATGCTGAAAGGGGTTAGTCAACACGGCTTGTTGTTGCTGTGTAACAAACTTCTGGGCCTCCACAAGTCGAGGACATAAATGGGTCGGGTGGTCTTCCGTGCATAGGTTGCATGGATACCTCGCCTGTCGCTTTTCCATGGTGCCCTCGCCAGCATTATCAGTGGGTTTCTTATCCCCCTTACCCTTCTTGCATTGTTTTTTCTTCCCTTTAGGCTGTTGGGTGGCCTTTGGGTTAGTCGTCTATACAGAGTGTACTTCCGACGTTTGGGTAGGAGGAGTAGCCAAAGCAGTAGTCTGGCTGGTCACTGAGTGTTGTATAGATAACTACTGCAATTGTTTTGTCAATTGCTCAGTGGGCTTAGTTTGTGCCGAACCAACAATACCGTCGGCATGTGGTCCGACTCTCTGTCTGGTTTTATCCAAGATTGATCGTGGAGCATCCGGAAAGATGTTGTATAATAAACCAGAATGAGAATAGATAAGCTCAAACTGTTGAGCTCTCATGATGGCATCTTCTTCGGAGAAAACCCCAGAAGTTGTGACGTCTTTGGATAATTGCAGCACTAAAGACTTAAGGAACCACTCAAGTAGGAATGCTGGTGGAACTAGTACTTTGATGAGACTCTTTCGACATCTCCACTCTCGGATATGATCAGAGATATGGTCTACTGTAGTCTGTTCGAAATTGACAAGCAACTCTGTGCCCGCGTCGTATCTCACAAGTAACTGGAAATGGTTAAGGAAGGCCATAGCCAGTTCGCCAAAAGAAGAATATCGTGAACGCTCAAGCTCTATGTACCATTTCACGTCACTCCCAATAAGAGTGCGTTGAAACAATCACAACTGGACGGAGTCATCTTTCAGTGAGTTAGATAAACACCAAAGGTGGAAAGTAGTCACGTGATCACCTGGATCTTCGTTAGGCTTGGCCTCGAACTTTGGAATGTCTGAAGGCAACTTCATTGGAATAGGAGGCCAACGTGGATCGTGACAGATAGGATCATTTAACAACCGTGTCAAATATGGCAAGTGTAATGTTGCCAGGAGTGGTAGTTTGGGTTGCTACTGATAGCCTGGAAAAAGGGGTCCTGGAGTTTGACTGGAACCAGGTTGCCAGGAAAAGTTTGGCTGCTGGCCCAGGTTTTGGTAGAAACCATGGCCCTGACCAACGTAAGGGTTTTGCATCTGAGGAGACATCATTGGCTGATTCCCCATAAAGGACATAGGATGTTGGGCATTCATCGTGTTTGACGGACTTTGGGTAGGATTACCCCATGCCGGTCCTGTTGGGAGAGGCATAGAAGTCTGTCCGGGGTTCCATTGACTGTGGAAAGAATTACCCTAGAACGACATTCCAGCGGAGGGAACGGATCCTTGTGAGTTCCAAGGTCCTGGTATATGTGCCCCCGATGCAGGAATAGTACCCTGTGCCGAAGTAGAGTGTCCAAATATGGGAGTGCCCCTAGATGGGAAAGCAGTGGGTGTGAACGTGTTGTTACCAAACGTCCTGTTCCAAACAAACGTTGACGAACCTACCGGCTGAGTTTGCGCAGGTGGTCCTTGACTCCCAGCTCCAAGTGAACTCGTGTGTGCAGGCTACCCGGCGGTCTGCTGATGCGGACCACCGAGCGACGGGGACGAAGGAGGAATATAACCTCCAGCATGAGGAAAAGCATTGAAAGGGACAAGAATGCCCCCAAGTTGACCTTGTAGAGGAGCGTTAGGGCTCCCTGCCCCCAGACCCAAAGTCTGTAAAGTGGAGTGAGTGAGTGTAGGACTTGTTCATGAACTAGGCATGCCGTATGAAAATGGAGAGCCTGTTGCACTAGAGGTGAAGGGATTTGTGGACGCCACAATAGATGGGGTCGGTCCACTTTGCGACGTAGTTGCGGTCGGGGCCATGGTGGTATGGACTGACGACAACAAGTTAGGAGATGCTTCTCCTGTGGTAGCAACGGGGGTGGGAATGGAAGAGTTCCCAGAGGAAGTAACAACGTTTGTTGTCATAGCTATGTGAGGCACTGACAAGAGTTCGGTAAATTGGACTGGTACAATAACCGGTGTCCAGATATCAGTGTTTGCGGTTGCAACCGATCCAATATTGGCGATTTATTCCTCTGAGGTTTGTTCGGGCTCAATGGTTAGAAACCCGGTTGCTTCGAAAGACCCTTGTTGGTCTAGCTTTCGCCTCAATGGTGGCGGGGGTGGCTCCAGTATAACCAACGACAGGCCCAGAAGCCTTCATGACCGGTGGAGCTCTAAATCCTCCACTGTGTGAGAAGATTCACAACACACTAAGGTATTCTACATGAACAAATAGTAACACACACTAAAATAAGCCCCTATGAGATAAGACAAGCAAACACTAACTATTTGGAAGAACAATTACAATAACCAACACTAGAGCAACTTACCGGTACAAGTGCAACTCGAATACGGAAGAACCCTCTGGGTATACTCTGCAAAGCGTGGCCTGATGTCTGTCCTAGGTACCACGGTATACCCCTGCAGTCACCTGTGTATGTCCCTAGATAAGATTGGAAACTAGTTTGCCAGCATGTGAACAGTCACCAGGCGGGTACAGTCGATAGTCGGGTAGACCACAATGAGCAGGGTATCAAGCCCGAAACCTGTCAAGGGTATCGAGAGAAAATGGTCCAGAAGACAACTGAGGACCTCGAATGGATTCGAGACCCACGAATCTCCGTGGCAAATGCAAACGACGGAATCCCTCAACAAATCCTCGATATGTGTTCTCCACTACGCTTGGTCCAGCTTTGGAGGGGTTATCTCCACTACCTTTCCTTACGCGAACTCGTGTTTAGCCCCTGTGTTAGAGGGGGGTCCTGGATAACTTTCTGTAACTGGACTTCTACACTCCCTATGACAGACTCCAATGTTTGGTTTGAGTGGCCTTGGAGGATTTACTCTCCAACCTATTCCAAGGCCCTAGTCCTGAGCTAGTGTATGAACCCTACAAACAAAAACTCTAATAGTTTTTAATTAGCGTTGCTTTTAATGGACTTTTTACGTCACAAGGTATGAAGGTGAAACTGATGGTGTGTAAAGACTCAAAGCAAAAATGAACAAGAAATTCTTGGAAACAAAAACTTTTATGAAAATGCAAAAACCAACAACTTTTCAACAAGAAAGACTTCTTTTCCTTTCGAATTTTCTAAGATTTCATGCAGAAAAACATCAAGGAATTTCGCTCAATCTGAGAGCTACTTATGCGCTAAATGCACTGCAAAAATTATGAAAAAGGCTTCTTCCTAGCTACTGATGCAACAACACAATCTTCAAACCAAGAAGAAAATGAAAAAGAGAATTTTTTTTTTTATTTAATTGCAAAATCAAACAAAAAGGGGAAAATGCCGACAAGCACAAAACCAAGAAAATAAAATAAAATTATGGCTTAAAGCGCAGATCGCAAAGAACCAGAGCAAAGACACTCAAAGGTAATCACGAAAGCACCGATTCTAACACTTGTCTAAAAACCATAAAACAAATTTTCCTTTTGTCTTTTCTATCAAAACATCAACTAAGAAAAACACAGGCTAAGGATTAGAGGTCCTAACCGGCTGACTGTGTAGCCCCAGACTGAAACCCCTAAGAGGAACACTTCTCACCACAGGAGGGGTTGACTTCCCCACCCAAGCTGAAAAGAAACCAATCAAGCCCGCGACTGTCACTGAAACAACACGCGTGCAAACGCGTGCTGAGCTATAACAACGCGCGGGTACCCGCAGGCTGAGCCTAAACAGGTCGCGGGTCTATATAAATACTAAGACAAAACAACCACAGACAACCCAAATCTGAAAAAGGCCTCTGGTACTGACAACCAGGGTCTCTTAAAGGCTTGAATGCTTCTATTTTAACAGAAAAAGAAAATGAATGGAAAAGATAACAAACAAAATAAAGCAGACTGCAAACAAGACAGTGATCCAACAAGACCCAGACAGGATCTAGAAAGCCCCCTGAGAAGGTAAACTTCAGACAGGGAAGAGGAGACTACCTCTTAAGCTCTTTGTTTCCTACACACTACTGAAACCTCTGCAGCAAGCATTCAAACGCGGGCTATAGAAGGTTAGGGCGTGGGTTACACGCGTGCAGGCCTTCTGCAGGCTGCGTGTACCTCTCTGTGTCCCGATAATGAATGTCAAGCAACAGTCAAGGAAAAAACTGGTATTATGAACCAGGTTCCCTGCTAGCTTTGACCTAACACAAAACAAACAAACAAAGAAACATAAAATATAATTCTTTGAACTACCCAAAAACCTCAATGAAATCTGGGAACCCTAAGAGTAATATCCCTAGTGGAGTCGCCAATTCTGTTGTTGGGAAATAATACCCTACGGACTAACAAGCTAGGGCTAAACTTGCATGCAGATCATGACCCTCAAGAAATCACTTTTCACCTATCACCCCAACACTCAAACCCCTTTTTCACACACAAGCATGGAAAAGACCTACTAACCTTTTTATCGACGTTTGATGTAGATCCTCCGTTGTTCTTTATCTGCTTGCTCTCACTACTCCTTCCAAAGACAATCCTGCAATCAAGACAAAACACTACGCATGCATGCTATCTTTATACTTAAGGGTTAGAGATTAATCATAAATCAAATAAAATGTATATCACTCGTGCATTGGGACGGGAAAAGTATTATTTTTATTAATCTCAAGATGAATCAACTTACAATAATGATAGAGACTGACCACCGTTCCTCGATCCTGATCCTGGGCTCCTCCTCTTCTTTGTCCTCCAACTGCTTTGCTTTAATTCTCCTTAAGCTTGAGGAAAGGCTAAAGGGTTTGGACAAATGGATTCGGCAATTGGGCAGAGTTTCTTTGCTATCTTTTTCCTCCTTCCAAATAGTACCCCTACCCCTTCTTTTATAGGCTAGAAGGAGATAGGGTTTTGGACGAACTCTCAGCCATGCATGGCTGGGAGTTCCAATTAACTGACCCAAAGATTTTTGTCCCGTCGGCAACTTTCTTGTTTTTGTGCTTTGTTAGGTAAACGCGGGTTGTAGTAAGCCAGCCAGCGTTCCAACGCATGCAGTAGTGAGCCTGCCAGCGTTCCAACGCGTGCAGTGAAGGGTTAGGGCGCATGCCACTTGTTTTAAGAGGTTTTTTAAGAGTCTGTTCAACATGGCTTTGGAAATGAAGGGAAATGAGTTGGCCTGATGCCAGGTAATCATGAATGGTGCAATTTAGGGTTATAACACTCCATCTCATATTTGCATGTTCCATAATGGAGTAGATAGCCTCTCTATGAAAGACAACCAAAGTGTGTTTTGATTTGCTAGTTTGTTTTATTTCCCGCATGCCTAATCTAAAATAGTTCTATACTCATGACATTAGAATTACCTTTCTTACTGGTTTCTTGTAACTCTGTTGATTATGAATCCCGGATTGATAATTAATGAGTGCATTATATTACACATATAAGTAGCACAACATTTTGGCGTCGTTTCCAGGGAATTGCAAATGGTAGGAAGTGATTTTTAGCTTAGATTGTTTGCATAGCTTTTGAATGATGTTAAAGGCTGCTTGAGGGAGGAGGATAAAACATCTAAGACATGAGTGAAGAGCCACATGACTACTAGAGTGGGGTTCTCCGAAGCCAGGTTGCCTTCTTACCTTCTAGATAGAATTAAGATTTCAATTCAGCTAAGAATCAAAATTCATATTTTATGCATAGATATAGAGATAATAAGGGTAGATTTGTAAGCTCTAAAGATTCAAAAACAACCCCCCTCACTAATCCAATTGAAACTAGTGTAGGAAAAATTCCACCAGGAGAAAGTTCAAGGGGAGCCAGGAAGGCTCCAGAAGAAGAACCTAAAATGGAAGAATCAACATTGGGGCGGGCAAAATGTGAATCTACTGAACGTTCAGGAGACACACAAAATCCAGTTTTAGAACCATCTATCAGTGGAATGGCAGAAGAAGAAGGAAATACAACCACTGAGACTAAGACCTTTAGGTTTCCAATCTTGGATATTTCCAGAAACATCAGCATGAAGAATATCCCACTATCATTGTTACCCACTTTCAAAGGTATGCCAACCAAAGACACAGATTTATTTTTATTCAAGTTTGACATATTATGTAGAAGCTATAACTTCTCAGATGATGCCCAAAAGCTTATGCTCTTTCCTGCTACAATGAAAGATTCATCCTTAAGATGGTTCATGAGCTTAGGAGAAAATACAATCCTCTCTTGGGATCAGATGAAAGGCACATTTTTATGAAAATACCAAGACTATTGTAAGGATAATGCTAAAAATGACATTTTTAAAATGCAGCAAACAAAAGATGAAATCCCTAAAGACTACTTAGAAAGGTTCTTATACAACTACCAGAAATCAAAATTATTCACCACAAACCCAACTGTAGTAAGAACCGTATTTTTGAAGGGTATTAGAGATGACTGCATAGAAGTTTTAAATTTGTTAAGTTCGGCAGATGTGCACCAAAATCCTTGTGCAGAGATTGCATATTACTGTAGAAGATACTCAAGAGGACAAGCTAAAACAGGCAAAGCACCAAGAGATTATCTTAGAAGAAATATAAGACAAATCTTAGGAACTGTCACCATAATTGAGTTAGGAAACTTATTAGAGAACTTTAAAACATACATCTTGAGCAGAATTAGTAACCAGTTAGATACCCTAAAACTGAAAAAGAAACAACAAGAAGAGATTGTTTTAGCAATCTTCTGTCCTAGATGCCAAAAGAGGCACGGTGAGAAAGAATGTCCATTAAATGTCATAGAAATATGTGGCCTATGTACACTAGAGCACCCCACATCTGAGTGCCCAACTTTTCTTGAACTACAAGCCATGTATACGGGAGGAGGAGTCTCACAAGAACAATCATACCCTTCCAGAAGACCTTGGAGAGCAAAAAACCCCAATGCATTTTATGACCCTAATGCACAGTATCAACAACAACAATTGGGTCCTTCCCCAATGACCTATCCACAATGGACACCTCAACAAGCTCAAACTCAACCTTGGCAACAAGTTTGGAGGGGGTCTGTGTATGGGAACCCCTCTTAGCCTACATATCCATAGTATCCTACAAACATTTCCCAATTACTACCTATATTTAACCCACCACAAATGCAAGCTTTACTCCCACCTCCTATACAGTAGCAATTTACAATCCCCTTGAACCCTAACCACCAGCAACAAGTACCTATAAATGCCAATCAACAGCCACAAAACCAAGCTTCCCACAACCCTTCGAGACCAACAACAATCCCTGCCTATCCAATCCCTAACCCCAATAATCGACCCACCCACCCTGTGCAAAATACAGAAGTTCAAACCTTTCCCACCTATGAAATTCAACTACGATCAGGGAAAACTGTAAATCAATCAAATCCTGGAGTAATAATTCAGGAAGAAAATAATAATCATTCTGAGGAAGAAAATACTCAAACCACCCCTGTAGAAGAAGAGACTTCCCCTCCTATTCCAATCACTTCTCAGTCTGTATGAGTAGCTCAACACGTTAATCTTCCACCCTACCCTGAAAGACTATTAGTGAAGAAACCTGACCCACCCATGCACAAAGATATAGAGGATGAATTACGAAATGTATGTATACAAATACCTCTGTTGCAAGCCATTAAGGATATCCCCATATATGCCAAAATCATAAGGGATATTTGCCTTAAGAAACCAGGAAAGAAAAAGAAGGAACCTCCCCTTGTTCAAGTGGTGGGGCAATTATCTAAATTTATTTCTAAAATGCCATACAAATATAATGACCCTGGGAACCCAGTAGTCACTGTTGAAATCAATGGTATTTTTTTACCAAACACACTCATTGATTTGGGTGAAACAATTAATGTAATGCCTTTTGACACTATGCAAAAGCTCCAAATCAACCAGTTAAGACCAACCGAAACCATGATAGAGTTGGCAGATAAGTTAGTCATTAGCCCTGCAGGAAGTTTAGATGATGTCACAATCACTCTAGCTTCTTGGGAATATCCAGTAGACTTTCTAGTCATCTACTCTAAATTATCCTCCAAACCAGGACACCCTGTGGTTCTTGGCCGTCCTTGTCTAGCCACAACAGATGCCTTTATCAGTTGTTGGTCTGGTGAGATGACTATATCCAATGGTCCACATAGCCAAAAGCTTGTCCTCTTTCCTCCTGCCCAACCGACACAGGAGATACCTGTCTAGTTAGAAAACCCTTATGGAGAAGAAAATTGCATCAGACCCTTGTTGACACTTGAACAGGTAAAAGGAATCCAAGAATAATCAGATGAACAACTCTTAAGTTTATTTTTGGCTGATACAAATTGTATTGAATATCCGAGGTCTTTTGTAGAGTTGTCACACATTTTCAGTTCCAAATTTCAACAAACTTGGCACCCTGATATCACTCAATTATACACTTTATCACCAGCTCCCTCAGAGAAGGAAGAAAGTACTAAACTTGTTGAGATTAACCCAGGAAAACCCTTGTATATCAACTCTAGTTTGGAACTAGGACAAAAGACACAAGTAATTGAAATGCTCCAAAGACAATTTGATGCCTTTGCATGGGATTATGCAGACATGAAAGGCATTCACCCTGACACATGCACACATCATATCTACAGTAATGACCAAATCAGACCAGTTAGACAGCCTCAGTGAAGAATGAATCCAACCCTTAAAGATATTGTAAAAGAGGATTTGCAAAAACTCCTTCAAGCCAATCTCATATACCCCATTTCAGATAGTCAATGGGTGTCTCCACTTGTCATAGTTCCCAAGAAAAATGGTAAGTGGAGAATATGTGTATACTTCAGCGAGTTGAACAAAGCCACCCATAGGGATTATTTTCCCTTGCCATTTATCGATCAGGTGTTGGATACCTTGTTTGGAAAGAAGTATTTTTCGTTCCTAGATGGGTTTTGTGGTTATAACCAAATACAAATAGCATCTAAAGACCAAGAGAAGACCACTTTCACCTACCCATGGGAAACCTATGCTTATAGGGTTCTTCCTTTTGGACTTTGCAATGCCCCAACCACTTTTCAAAGGGTCATCCTAGCCATTTTCTCTGACTTGACCAATGATTACGTGGAAGTCTACATGGATGAATTTACAGTCCATGGAAAAGACTTCCAGGAAGCTTTGACCAGTCTAGAAAAAGTCTTGATTAGGTGTAAGGAAACTAATCTTTCCCTAAGTAATGAAAAGTAAAAAATGTTTCTCACTGAAGGTATTATTTTGGGACATCACATCTCTAGTTCTGGAATGAGAGTTGATCCGGCAAAGATTCATATTATCACACAAATTAGAATACCTTCCTCATAAAAGGAAGTTCACAGCTTTCTAGGGCATGCTGGCTACTATAGAAGATTCATTCTGAATTTTACAAGCCTAGCTACCCCTTTATTCAAGTTATTATCTAAAGAAGCTGAATTCAAGTGGGATGATGAATGCCAAATATCTTTTGAGATTCAAAAACAGAAATTGTCAACTACCCCTGTATTAAGAGGACCAAATTGGTCCCTTCCTTTTCATATTTGTACCGATGCCTCAGACATAGCTCTTGGGGCAGTTCTTGGACAAAGGGAAAATCAAATGCCTTATGCTATTTAATTTGTCAGTAAAAATATGTCTCCAACTGAAGTTAATTATACGGTCACGGAAAAAAAATTGCTAGTTGTGGTCCATGCTATCAATAAATTTAAACACTATATTATAGGATATCAAGCTTTTGTACACACCAATCATTCAACCATCAAATTCTTAATGAATAAACCTATAACAAATCCTAGAGTTACAACATGGCTGTTATTATTACAAGATTTCAATATCAACATTATTGATAGACCCAGTAAGGATAATCTTGTGGCTGATTTCTTATCTAGAACGATTCATTTGGGAGATAACACACCAGTAGAAGATAACTTTCCTGATGAAAATTTGTTTTCTATTTCTACATTCACTCCTTAGTATGCAAATATAGCTAATTATCTTGTGTCAGGGAAGATGCCTCATAAATTGTCTCCTAGAGAAAAATAGAAAGTAATTCAGCTAAGTGCAAACTACATGTGGCACGATGATTGCGTCTACAAAACAGGACCGGATTTGGTAATTAGGAGATGTGTAAGGGAAGATGAAATTCATGATATTTTGCAAGCCTACCATGATGGTCCTTGTGGATGACACTGTTAGAATATAGAATATTGTGTTCTCATTTTACCATTGACGATACCCTCGTTACCCAACCATAGGCCGAAGCTACCCTCCGAGCACCTTGACCTTGACTGAGAATTACTCTGGAAGCAAACCATAGGCTATGTTGTTCCTGAGTCTGTACTTAAGGCTTTAAAGTACAGTGTCAAGTCATACGAAAGTATACTAAAGGTTGATAAAGGATTACACTAACCTTCGGTATTGGAAACTAATGAGGATTTCTACATTCTTGTTGTCTAGCTTCCAACTGTTCCTGGGTAGTAATATCTTGTTCAATGGCTGCCCATGAACGTTCTAATTCCTCCTGGGTGTTTGCAGTTTAAGGATTGTATCAAAGAGATTTAAAGCGATATGATTTTGATTAGAGAGTCTGGGTTGAATATCAGTTTGAGTAGCTGCAGGGATAGTCATTTGAGGAACAGTACCCGTATGGAAACGATTTAGGGAGAGATTTTAACGCTGTTTCAATTTGGTTTTAAGAAAGAGAAATTTTAACTTTAAGAATAAAATAGAAATGCAATCAGAAGGCCCTTTCCCGTAACAATATTATTTTTTAATAAAAAGATGAGTATGAAAGAAAAACATTAAGCTGCAGATACGTAAGGTTCATGTTAATAGAAAAACTCACACATACACAGAAGAAGATATTAGTATGGAAATAACCGATACAGTGTAAATAAACATATAATTCTGTAAATGAAAATTCGTCTTACACCGGTTGATAGCTGGTGCAGAGGAAAGACAATAACCAATTACAGAAAGGTGAAATCCCTTCGCTATAGTAGTGGTCGTACTAAAGTATAGCGATACACATCAATTATGAGAAGTAGAATAAAATGAAACATGAAACATAAAGAAAACAAACTTGTAATACAGTCGGGACGGAATCGGGAATCTTCAAATTTTCTTGTATTAACTTCTTAATGCCAAAACTCTATTTACAAATCAATACCAAAAAGGTCCAGCCCCCCGTGTTCTTCTTTTTGTGATCTATTTATACGAATTTTCCCTCCTACTCTATTTTCAAAAAGTGCCAGCTGCTTGCCTTCGCGTGATTCGGTGCATATGATACATTTGTCCACGAACTGGGATACAAGCAGTGAAGGCTCTGCTTGACAGCTGGGAGGAGCGAAATCACTCCATCTCTTCTACTCTATTTTCAAAAGGCATCAGGTGCTTGTCTTTGCGTGGATTCGGTACATATGATACATTTGTCCACGAACTGGGATACAAGTTGTGAAGGCTCTGCTTGATAGCTGGCCTCGGCGAAATAGCAATCTCGAGCCAACTGTGGAAGTTTATCACCTATTTGTGCGTCAATGATGTGAAGAGCGCTGAGTTGTGCACTTGGTTGAATCAAATGTTTATCAGCTTGAGCCATATCTACCCTATCCATCTTAGAGATATGCACCGAATCTCTTTCATTCTTTTCCTTTAGATCGAGGGAGATCTGATCTATATTCACTTTCCTTAGCATCTCTGAGTCACCTCCATTCTCCATTCCTAGCAGCTCACCATCTATGGCATTGAAGGCTTCTTGTAATCAATTGGTTACTTTTTGAGCCTGTTCCTTGCTTAAGGTAATATTATGTTCCCAATCCTTTAACAGAATATTACCTCTTGTTTGCTCAGCGATGGTGAGTCCTAGAGAATCTGTCAAAAACCTGATGTTGGTAGCTATCACTGCCTCTTGAAAAGCGACCCGAGCAACCTCTGCGTTCCTTTCTTTGACAGTCAGATTTTCTGAAATATGATGCACTATCACGCAATCTTCTCAGATCACCCCCACTTTGTCTAATAGACTTTGTTGTACAGAAGAGATCCTACCCCTGATATCAATCGCTCGGGATTTAAACCCCTCGACATCGATCATTTTGCTTTCAACAGCCTCTAACTGAGCCTGTAACCTTGTGATCATACTCCTTTGCTGACTTGCATGTACCCGACCATCTCGGATCACTGAATTTGCTTGTTCCAATTTGGTTTTGAGGACTTCAATTTCCTTTTGATCAGTCAATCGGGCTAGTTCTATTTCTCCACTCGCCTGACTCTTAGCGCTTTCTGCCGCCGAAGCTACTCGGGCTTCGAGTGTCTTGATCATGCGATTCTTTCTTTTGAGATGATTTTTCAACATCCTGACCGAGAATTGATTTGTCGACGCATACGCTCCTAGCGTCCCTGCGATCTCTGTGGCGAATTCCTCACTCTTTTTATTCTTTCCATCTGTCATCACTTTGAATTTTTTGGTTGTTGATCCTTCATCCTGGTAGAACTCCCTTTTCACAACTGTTTTCCTCTTTTTGTCAAAAAAGAACTCATTTGGGGGAAGCTCTTCTGCTCTGATGGGCATTAGCTCCTCACCGAAAATCCATCCCTCTTCTATATTCCCTTGCGTCGACTGCAAAGGGGTGACAGAAGTGATGGGTTCCCCGATTTTCTTCACCACCTTTCCTAGTGTGATGAGTGAGTCCTGCTCCTTCGGAGGATCAGAGGTCATCGTCTCAGTCTCTAGATTCTGAATTTCTGGTGGGTATGTGTTTCTTATTTCCACCTCTGGGCTATGTTCCTTGGGCAGGTTTGTAGTCTCTTATTCTATTTCGGGATTATTCTCATGCTCCCCTTCCTGATGTTTTTTGGGGTTAGAAATTTGCCTCTCAGAACTTTCAGCATCCTTCCCTTTTTCCTCGGAAAGACCCAAACCTCCCAGCACAACGGGGAGACATATTTTTCTATGCTCCTGAAACTTTAAAACAGAGGCCATCTCCTCGGCTGCTAAATATCTGATCCGAACTAGCACTTCCCCATAGGACCTCGTCCCTCGGAAAATATCATCCGAGGGTGAACACTCGTGTTCAAACTTCTTCAACCCACAATTTGACAAATGGGTGCTTACAATTTTCTGAGGATCATGCTTTTTATACTCAATAGAGACCAAACTCAAGTCTTCTAAGGTTGCAGCCTCAACTTTAGCATGTCCAAAATCCGATAAAGAATAAGAATTTAGCCGAACGGGGAAAAACGACCATACCTTCTTCGATGATGCTTTGAGCTCTTTACTTACTCCGCCAATCACTGTTTGTCGGGAAATCTCATGACATGCCAGCTTGTTGGGGATGAACAGTGGTAGCGCAAGAGGGGGAACAACAACTCCGAACACTCTGAAGTAGAAAAAATCTTCTTCTACGTACCAGTCCATGATGCCACTCAGATTTGCAGCAATGCTATCTGAGATGCGAGGTGGCGAACGACCAAAAATGGCGATGTGCAGGGGCACCATCACCCAGTTGAAAAATTCATAAATAAATTTGTCTGCTTTACCTTCCCACAGTTTGTCGTGGTACTCGTGTATAAGATTTTCTTGGGTTGGACTCCAAGCCCAGTTCATCAAAGGGAATGGAGTCGTAGAACATATCGCGTCCATGATATACGCAGACATGAAAAAAGAGGATGGTCTTCCACTTTCTTTCTGCTCTCGGTAATCAGTGACCCGGTTGAAAAGACTGTCCGAGAGTATCTTTGCCCAATTAAATGAGCAACCTTCTGCTACCCAAAATATGAGAGGTACCCAGGCAACGTAGAAATGCGATGTATCCTCCTTTCCAAACAGTCGACACGTCATCGTCGCCACATACATATAATGTGGCTCCAGCGAGGCAATTGAATAGATGCCCTGGTCATTTACTCTGAATTTCGCAGAGCGCGAAACCCAATCTTTTATCAAACCGGGCATGGTTTTGTCAAACTCAGTGCATTCCTTCTTTTTGAATCCCTCCAGAAATTCAGCGTTATATGTGTATTCAGATATTGCTGGGAGCTTGTACATAGTTTGGATATGCTCTGGTCTAAAAGTCCCGACCGTGACCCGTTGATCATTTAGGATAGTTATGGTGGGTAGGTCTATGTGGTCCAACGCCCATCGGATCATGTCGTAATATGGCAACAACCATGGTCCGGTTGCAACCCGGTGCATTCCAGACTGAACAACTATCTTGTATTTAGTGTTCAAGTCATCCTTTTCGTTATCATTGTCATCGGAGTTTGAGTAATTTACCAACTTAGATTGTAGAATATATGAAACGAACGACCAGCTAGGGACTGAACCGCCGCTCCGGGGCGAAGTGTCGGAGACATTATCCGGGCCTTGCCCTGCAACCTCGATATTCGCCTTCGCTTCTCTCCTTGGAGCCATGTCTGAAACCTGTGTTTTTTCTCTTCTGCGATAGACCTGTGTATACATGCAGAGATTAGTTCACTAGGAGAAAGGTGAGCTCCGTGTGCTTATGAGAAATGTTAAAAAATAAAATGAAACTCCCGTATATATTTGAAAACTCTGCACAATTCGAATTAAGTCTGTCAAATCGTAATTAGAAACAATTTATTGCTTAAATCCGATCTTTTTTATTCGTGGATTTACCCTAATTCTTCATTAATGTCATCAATGTTCGGCGTCTTGACAGGCAGTCGGGGTATGGAGAGCAAGCAGGTATTTTGGGAAATGCGCAAACCTCAATGCGTGAGATGGGACGCGTCTCGTTTTATTTTAAAATTTCAAATCTTAGCAACTTAAATAATTTTCTCGCTGTTCGCTTCATCGTGAATTTTCTTTTAACATTTTGACTCTTCAACTCGCGAGACTGCGAGGGCCGACTTGGATTCAATTAATAGTAATCATGATTTGGAGCGTCATTAATTGCATAATTAATTTATTCGTCATATCGCGACTAGGAAGTTCGAAGACAGATTTTTGGGAGAATGGTATGCCGAGTCGCGATACCGCGATGTGGCAATAATTAAGGCTCAAAACACGGGAAGAAAATCTTAGATTAGGTTACTAATTAATCTTTCCATAATCATGTCGCAACCTCGTGATTCAGTATTTCAGACGCCTTAACTTTATGAAAGAAAGTGACGAGTGGCGAAATGCCGAGTACCAAATTTAACCATGGTTAGTTTTTTGACCCTTTATCCTTGACCAAGGTTATCGCAAGAATTATCGTGTTTGCGGCTCTCGGGGTTGTAAGAATAGAAACTTGGGTTTGACGAATGCCGAGATGCAAACTCCCGACAACGTCCACTCATGAGTTACAAGATTTACCCTAGTTAATGTCTTGGGCGGAAATTGAAAACGATTTCGCCGTTTCGTGACTCGGGACGTGTAGACTCAAGATTTAAAGTATTCAACCTACGAGACCCCGAAATAAAAAAAAAGAGCGAACATACTCGTGAAAATGGATTTGTTTTGAAAGTAAAAAACATTTCTGTGCAGGCGACAAGATTTCAGAGTTTTAAGATCACGGAAGGAACAAGAAAATCAATCTTAGATTTCAAGTTTCAAAAATTGAAAATTTTTTCGGAAGGTAAAAAACAAGGGCGGCTCCAACATAGGCTCCAACTAGGGATCCCGCTTCCTTGTGAGGCGGGAAGAACAGTAGACCAGGTGCCAATATTGGGTAAATGGAGTCACAGGCTAAAATCAACAGAAACATTCAAGGAAAAAGATAGAAGGGGGGGGGGAAATCCTCGTTTTGTACCCCAGATTTTTTTTTTGAACTCAGATACTCTTTCCAAACATAGTTGAAGTCACTTTCACAACCTTCCCTTTCTCATACTAACTTTGGGGATGATTTAAGACAGTCAAAACGACCCTAGGATATTCAACAGATCTTATGATTCTCAGCTTGCATTAAAAGAACGTTATTATACAAATTTAAATAGGGAAGTCCCATCGGAATTTGGGGAAATGATCAGGCTTTCAGAAAGTGTTGGTTACCGGAGTAGATTGATATTTATGTGTAACATCCTTATAGATCTCTCAGACATTGCTTCACTGCCAGCGAGCCTGTTTAGTACCCTGGTGAAGTTGTCTGACCCCTTTTTTACTGAATTTCTTTTCACCACTTCGGAAAATATTTATGCGTTTAAACGCTAAGACGAGTGCAATCATTTCTGAATTTCCTTTCATCGTCTTAATGGACTAGGTGGGGGAAATCATTTCTTAATTTCCTTTCACCACCTGTCTTAGTATTTACTTTTAAAACACGAAGATGGGAGAAATCAGTTTATATCAGGGCTGAGATCTGTGTATATATTTTTTATCAAAGGTATGTCAACTTATTTTGATTACTCGGTATCAACCTTCCTTTGACCCTCACAAGACCTTCGTTCCTAGGGAGACAGGGGAGAATAATAAAATTTTTAAGGGAAATCCTGTTCAAGCAAGCTTTGATTTTTTCGACGCCGTTGAAAAACCTAGGAAAGTTAGGATCGCTATAAATGTTCCTTGGCTTAGCAGAAGATTGAGTAGTTGTGAAGATCAACTTTATTATTAAGATCTGTTTAGAAATCCCTGAGGTTTAAAATGAAAAACTTTTACTCCTTCACAAAGACTGGGGAAGATAGTGACTTACTGAACGTTAGGCCCAAAGATAGACAAAAAACAAGGCAACAATTCAATGGCTTAATGTACAAAAGGTCACCACAGTTCGGGACTGATTTTCAAATATATTTAGGAACAAAAATTATGACTGGCTGTTTAAGGTTTAATGTATTCATTCAAATTAAATTATTTTATTTGAAGATTATGAAACTAAAAATATTCATGTTATCTAACCCTTTATATTGCAAATTTGAAAAATGTTACCTTAGTTTGCTTAAACAGCCTCTCATAACCTGTGTATTTAGAAAGCTCACCTTTATCTTTTCTTTTCACTTTCTCTATGAGATCATGAAATATCTTATGTATCACCTGTTTTATGTTGTTCTATTTCCAGCACCGACCTGCACCTTAATTTTTTGAGCTAGTTTGGTCTGCAGCTGGAATCCTGTAAAAAACAAATACAAATTTTATTGAAAATGTGTTGAGAGTTTAGGAACGAAAATAAAAAATTAATAGTACATGTTTGAACAAATTTATTTATTTACAAATATATATACATAATTTTTTTTTTTTTGATGACTGTCACGTCATGTAGTGCTTTAGATATCGCCCGTTGATCGGGGCGCTGAGAACTTCTCCATCAATATTTTCCAGAATAAAGGAATTCTTTCCTTCTGGAGCCGAGACCCTGAATGGTCCATACCAAAGGTGATCAAATTTGCCATGCTTTGCGGCTTCTTCCCTTCTCGTATCCCATCTCAACACTAAATCACCGGGGAGGAATTCTCTGTTCTTTGCCTTGATGTCGAACAATGCTTTCATATCGTCCTGGTATTTCTTTATTTTCTCATCAACCTCCACTCTGTGTTGTTGAACCTTGATCAGCTGGTTAATTCTCCTGGTTATATGATTGGGTTCTTCGTTCTGATCCTGCCATAATTTCATCACTGGCAACATTAAGTTTATAGGCAGAACCGCCTCAGTCCCATAGACCATCTGAAACGGCGAAATGCCGATAGATCTTTTAGTGCTGATGCGGTTTGCCCACAACGCGTACTTCAAATGCACATGCCAGGACCTTTTGTTTTCATTCAGTACTTTTTTTATTATGTTTACCAGGCTCTTGTTAGATGATTCGGCCAGCCCGTTTCCCTGAGGGTAATAAGCAGTGGAATGGCCGAGAACGATACTGTACTTCTGGCAGAAATTGATCATAGC
>ML779578.1:776561-833752 GCA_009831015.1 Picea engelmannii | reverse complement strand
AGAATCGGGAATCTTCAAATTTGCTTGTATTAACTTCTTAATGCCAAAAATCTATTTACAAATCAGTACCAAAAAGGTCCAGCCCCCCGTGTTCTTCTTTTTGTGATCTATTTATACGAATTTTCCCTCCTACTCTAT
The DNA here is from genome assembly GCA_009831015.1 of Picea engelmannii. Taxonomy (NCBI): domain Eukaryota; kingdom Viridiplantae; phylum Streptophyta; class Pinopsida; order Pinales; family Pinaceae; genus Picea; species Picea engelmannii. Next base: position 833,614 of record ML779578.1, on the reverse strand, counting down.
TTTCAAAAAGTGCCAGTTGCTTGCCTTCACGTGATTCGGTGCATATGATACATTTGTCCACAAACTGGGATACAAGCAGTGAAGGCTCTTCTTGACAGCTGGGAGGAGCGAAATCACTCCATCTCTTCTACTCTATTTTCAAAAGGCACCAGGTTCTTGTCTTTGCGTGGATTCGGTACATATGATACATTTTTCCATGAACTGGGATACAAGCTATGAAGGCTCTGCTTGACAGCTGGCCTCGGCGAAATAGCAATCTCGAGCCAACTGTGGAAGTTTATCACCTATTTGTGCATCAATGATGTGAAGAGCGTTGAGTTGTGCGCTTGGTTGAATCAAATGTTTATCAACTTGAGCCATATCTACCCTGTCCATCTTAGAGATATGCACCGAATCTCTTTCATTCTTTTCCTTTAGATCGAGGGAGATCTCATCTATATTCATTTTCCTTAGCGTCTATGAGTCACCTCCATTCTCCATTCCTAGCAGCTTGCCATCTATGGCATTGAAGGCTTCTTGTAATGAATTGGTTACTTTTTGAGCCTGTTCCTCGCTTAAGGTAATATTATGTTCCCAATCCTTTAACAGAATATTACCTCTTGTTTGTTCAACGATGGTGAGTCCTAGAGAATCTGTCGAAAACCTGTTGTTGGTAGCTATCACCGCCTCTTGAAAAGTGACCCGAGCAACCTCTGCATTCCTTTCTTTGACAGTCAGATTTTCTGAAATATGATGCACTATCACACAATCTTCTCGGATCACCCCCACTTTGTCTAATAGACTTTGTTGTACAGAAGAGATCCTGCCCCTGATATCAATCGCTCGGGATTTAAACCCCTCGACGTTGATCATTTTTCTTTCAGCAACTTCTAACTGAGCCTATAACCCCATGATCATACTCCTCTGCTGACTTGCATGTACCCGACCATCTTGGATCACTGAATTCGCTTGTTCCAACTTGGTTTTGAGGACTTCAATTTCCTTTTGATCAGTCAATCGGGCTAGTTCTATTTCTCCACTCGCCTGACTCTTAGCTCTTTCTGCTGCCGAAGCTACTCGGGTTTCGAGTGTCTTGATCAGGCGATTCTTTCTTTTGAGCTGATTTTTCAACATCCCGACCGAGAATTGATTTGTCGACGCATACACTCCTAGGGTCCCTGCGATCTCTGTGGCGAATTCCTCACTCTTTTTATTCTTTCCATCTGTCATCACTTTGAATTTTTTGGCTGTTGATCCTTCATCTTGGTAGAACTCCCTTTTCACAACTGCTTTCCTCTTTTTGTCAAAAAAGAACTCATTTGGGGGAAGCTCTTCTTCTCTGATGGGCATTAGCTCCTCACCGAAAATCCATCCCTCTTCTATATTCCCTTGCGTCGACTGCAAAGGGGTGACAAAAGTGATGGGTTCCCCAATTTGCTTCACCGCCTTTCCGGGTGTGACGAGTGAGTCCTACTCCTTCGGAGGATCAGAGGTCATCGTCTCAGTCTCTGGATTCAGAATTTCTGGCGGGTCTGTGTTTCTTATTTCCACCTCTGGGCTATGTTCCTTGGGCGGGTCTGTAGTCTCTTGTTCTGTTTCAGGATTATTCTCATGCTCCCCTTCCTGATGTTTTTTGGGGTTAGAAATTTGCCTCTCAGAACTTTCAGCATCCTTCCCTTTTTCCTCGGAAAGACCAAAACCTCCCAGCACAACGGAGAGACAACTTTTTCTATGCTCCTGAAACTTTAAAACAAAGGCCATGTCCTTGGGTGCTAAAGATCTGATCCGAACTAGCACTTCCCCATAGGACCTCGCTCCTCGGAAAATATCATCCGAGGGTGAACACTCGTGTTCAAACTTCTTCAACCCACAATTTGACAAATGGGTTCTTACAATTTTTCGAGGATCATGCTTTTTATACTCAATAGAGACCAAACTCAAGTCTTCTAAGGTTGCATCCTCAGCTTTAGCATGTCCAAAATCCAATAAAGAATAAGAATTTAGCCGAACGGGGAAAAACGACCATACCTTCTTCGATGCTGCTTTGAGCTCTTTACTTACTCCGCCGATCACTGTTTGTCGGGCAATCTCACGACATGCCAGCTTGTCGGGGATGAACAGTGGTAGCGCAAGAGGGGGAACAACAACTCTGAACACTCTGAAGTAGGAACAATCTGCTTCTACGTACCAGTCCGTGATGCCACTCAGATTTGCAGCAATGCTATCCGAGATGTGAGGTGGCGAACGACCAAAAATAGCGATGTGCAGGGGCACCATCACCCAGTTGAAAACTTCATAAATAAATTTGTCTGCTTTACCTTCCCACAGTTTTTCATGGTACTCGTGTACAAACTTTTCTTGGGCTGGACTCCAAGCCCAGTTCATCAAAGGGAATGGAGACATAGAACATATCGCGTCCATGATATACGCAGACATGAAAAAAGAGGATGGTCTTCCACTTTCTTTCTACTCTCGGTAATCGGTGACCCAGTTGAAAAGACTATCCTAGAGTATCTTTGCCCAATTAAATGAGCAACCTTCTGCTACCCGAAATATGAGAGGTACCCAGGCAACGTAGAAATGCGTTGTATCCTCCTTTCCAAATAGTCGGCACGTCATCATCGCCACATACATATACTGTGGCTTCAGCGAAGCAATTGAATAGATGCCCTGGTCATTTACTCTGAATTTCGCAGAGCGCGAAACCCAATCTTTTATCAAACCGGGCATGGTTTTGTGAAACTCAGTGCATTCCTTCTTTTTGAATCCCTCCAGGAATTCAACGTTATATGTGTATTCAGATGTTGCTGGGAGCTTGTACATAGTTTGGATATGCTCTGGTCTAAAAGTCCCGACCGTGACCCGTTGATCATTTAGGATAGTTCTGGTGGGTAGGTCTATGTGGTCCAATGCCCATCGGATCATGTCGTAATATGGCAACAACCGTGGTCTGGTTGCAACCCGGTGCATTCCAGACTGAACAACTATCTTGTATTTAGTGTTCAGGTCATCCTTTTCGTTATCATTGTCATCGGAGTCTAATTAATTTACCAACTCAGATTGTAGAATATCTGAAATGAACGACCAGCTAGGGACTGAACCGCCGCTCCGGGGAGAAGTGTCGGAGACATTATCCGGGCCTTGCCCTTTCAACCTCGATATTCGCCTTCGCTGCTCTCCTTGGAGCCATGTCTGAAACCTGTGTTTTTGCTCTTCTGCGATAGACCTGTGTATACATGTAGAGATTAGTTCACTAGGAGAAAGGTGAGCTCCGTGTGCTTATGAGAAATGTTAAAAAATAAAATGAAACTCCCGTATATATTTGAAAACTCTGTACAATTCGAATTAAGTTTGTCAAATCGTAATTAGAAACAATTTATTGCGTAAATCCCATCTTGTTTATTCGTGGATTTACCCTAATTCTTAATTAATGTCATCAATGTTCGGCAACTTGACAGGCAGTCGGGGTATGGAGAGCAAGCAAGTATTTTGGGAAATGCGCAAACCTCGATGCGCGGGACGGGACGCGTCTCGTTTTATTTTAAAATTTCAAATCTTAGCAACTTAAATAATTTTCTCACTGTTCGCTTCATCGTGAATTTTATTTTAACATTTTGACTCTTCAACTCGTGAGACTGTGAGGGCCGACTTGGATTCAATTAATAGTAATCATGATTTGGAGTGTCATTAATTGCAGAGTTAATTTATTTTTCATATCGCGACTCGGAAGTTCGAAGACAGATTTTTGGGAGAATTGTATGCCGAGTCGCGATACCGCGATGTGGCGATAATTAAGGCTCAAAACACGGGAAGAAAATCTTAGATTAGGTTACTAATTAATCTTGCCATAATCATGTCGCAACCTCATGAGTCGAGATTTCAGACGCCTTAACTTTATGAAAGAAAGTGACGAGTGGCGAAATGCCGAGTACCAAATTTAACCATGGTTAGTTTTTTGACCCTTTATCCTTGACCAAGGTTATCGCAAGAATTATCACGTTCACGGCTCTCGGGGTTGTAAGAATAGAAACTTGGGTTTGACGAATTCCGAGACGCGAACTCCCGACAACGTCCACTCATGAGTTACAAGATTTACCCTAGTTAATGTCTTGGGCGGAAATTGAAAACGATTTCGTCGTTTCGTGACTCGGGACATGTGGACTCAAGATTTAAAGTATTCGACCTACGAGACCCCGAAATAAAACAAAAGAGTGAACATACTCGCGAAAATGGATTTGTTTTGAAAGTAAAAATAAATTCTGTCCAGGCGACAAGATTTCAGAGTTTTAAGATCATGGAAGGAACAAGAAAATCAATCTTAGATTTCAAGTTTCAAAAATTGAAAATTTTTTCGGAAGGTAAAAAACAAGGGCGGCTCCAACAGGCTAGATGGACAAAAAGGTGTAGCACATATTCCTCCAAGGATAGCACACCAACAATAGATAATCAGATAGTCCAAACCATAGCCAAGAGATAGTCCAGGCCAATACTAAAAACTAGGTGCTGCTGCAACTGCACCTGCAGCCCTCCTCCACATGTGCGCACCAAACTGGGAACTGCAGTGCACACCAGCTTCTCTCTGCAATTCTAGGACGTGTCAAATGAGAAATGGCACCCTTTATTTATACTGGTTCTTCTAGATTTGTTGGGGATGAATTCTCCTTCTGGATATGTGTATGTTCAGTATATTATTATTATTTCTGGCCGACTTCTTCTCTTGGAGGCTAATAACCTAATATAAATTATCTTCTTGAGCCGACAATACTTGTAGGGTTATTAGCCAACTCATTAGGGTTTTCTCTTGATTTCTGGAGTCTTCTATTCTTGTTAGGTTCACACATGGAGGTAAATACCTCCCACAACTACCATAATATTAACACTCCCTCCTAGCTAGGGAGGTATTACAGGTAATGGTCTTGAGCACAAAAACATACCATTTACACGGTAGCATCAATATAGTCATCTAGACTATCTCATGACTAGATCATGAGAATCACCATCACCATCAGCTGCATCATCTCTCAAAACCATACTTCATCTGAGTAGTTAGACATGATGCTAGATAACTCACTCACACCATAGAGTGATACAAGAGCCATTCTTATAATCTAGAAGAATAAATGCTCTGAACTATTTTCTGTCTGGAAAATCTCTGTTCATCATTCTTTTGGATGATGATGATCTCTAATAAACTGTTGATAGTCTTCAAGGCATTTAGAATGAAGATAGAACACAACTGTTTCTATCCATAGTAGTACATAACTACAATCCAGTGGTACACTACCACACCAAGTAACACACAAGTACTTGATCAACAACGTGTAGTTGCGAACAATGGAACATATCCACCACAATAGTCTTCATCTACTGTCATATAGTCTTCATAACAAACATCTGATAGCAACCTGCATAGAAACAATGTTATGATATAAATTGAATCATCTGGACCAATATTTCACTCACGTCTGTGAGCTCTGAAAGAATATGTGCCTCACAAACAGTGGAACATATCCACCATAGTAGTCTACATCTACTGTCATACAGTTTTCATAACAAACATCTGTTAGCAACCTGCACAGAAACAATGTTATGATATAAACTGGATCATTTGGGCCAATCTTTCACTCACGTTTGTGAGATATGAAATAATATCTTCCCTCAGAGTAGAACAATGAGATATCTGGACTATTATTCTCAAACAAGGAAGAATAATTGTCCTGTCTTTTGAACATGGACCATTCCCCACCCTAGGCAATTATTCCTACACTAATCAAAGTGCACCCTGGAGAGAATGTATAACCCTAAGAAATGCTGAGTCTGGACAATTCCCCACCCTGGGACATTCCTCCTACACTAATCAAAGTGCAGCCTGGAGAGAATGTATAAACTTAAGGAATGTTGAGTCTGGACCATTCCTCCTACACTAATCAAAGTGCACCATGGAGAGAATGTATAAAACCTAAGGAATGATTGTCCATACCATTGCCTCTATTAACCACAAGAGGAAAAGACTGTCCTGCATCAACCTCCAAAGTGGACCATTCCTCATGTTAACCACAATGAGAAATCGATGTCCAGCGAGGCATGCCAGTCTTCTTGAGTAACCCTCAAGAAGAGAGACTTCCCTAGACCACTACCCATGTTAACCACAATGGGAAGTCACTGTCTATGATACATCAACAATCAAAGTACTTCCCATGCTAACCACAATGGAAAGTGACTATCCGTCAGAAGTCTCAATCCACTTTCCGAACAGGAAAGCATTTTTCCAAAATGGACTATTTTTCAATTTTAAAGAATGAATGTCTTCAATAATGTTTTCAGTGCTCCCTCCTAAATTGGAGAGTCATTTCTTCCTTTTTCAATAAGAAGGAAGTTGTTCCCATGAACTTTAGCTTGAGTACACAAACTCTTTCATCTTGGATAGAATCTTTATCAAAATATCTAGTTATCTGCTCATCTGTGGAGATATGTATTGGAGAATCATTTTCTCCTTTCTGGACTTCATCATGGATAATGTAATGCTTGATTTCAAATGTACTTTAGTATGGAACATTGTGAAGGCTTCATGTACATCTGAACAATAGAGTATATTATAGTTGGAAAATTGGAACATATCTGTGTGGCACTTCTTCTATCATCATGAGATCTGATCTACTGAGTAGTCATCTTGATGTTATAGGAAATATTCACCATACTTTTGATGTGCACTGGACGTTCTACACCAAATTATCTTCTTCTTATATTCATACAAGAGTCTCTTTTTGGCATGCCTCAAAGTCTTGATATTTCTCTTCATACACTCTTTATTCAATTTCTCTAGAGAACATTCTTTACATTCATTTGATGTAGAATTTCGACTCATGGATGTTGCAGATGATATAATGACTTATGTAGAGATAAGTCTAGTGTACTGGAACATGTAATCATCATTGTCTTCTCCCTCCATATAGGATAACCTCTAGTTCTGGGTCTCGCAATGCTTTAGTTCATAAGTCTTCCATACACTCGTTCTTTATCACGACTTTCAGTTCTTCTGCTTGATTTATTTTAGTGAGTTTATATCAGGCTGGTAATCTTTTGATTCTTGATACAATGACTGGTTGTTCTAGTTTCTCTTTCTTTCTTGGAATCCTTACGTTGTTCTTCATGATTTTCTTTATCTCTTGGGTCCATGGAGTTTCTTATAGATTCCATGCCCTAGAGTTTCCACTTCTTCCTTTCATCATAGGATCACGGATCTGGATGGACAACCAGGAATACTTTAAGGCTTCTATTCAAGGAAGTCTTCTTCTGCGGTTGAACTGAACACGTACTGTCTTTTATGGTTGCTACCATGGATACATACTTCATCATCTTCAATGGGTCATAGGATTAGCTCCCTCCTAATCCTTGCTTCATGTAAGAGTGCATATAATCGACTCCCTCCGTCTAACGGAGTCCATGCTTCCATCTGCATCCTTATTGTCTTCTACAACGTATAATTGGCTCTCTTGCTTCCATCTTGTTGTATTCTACAAACCATCACAAGTCCTTTCCCAATTTCCTCTTGATTTCTTTCTTCTTCTAAGTCTCTTCATGATTGATTCAGCTTAATAGCTTCCACATGATTTGTATTTCATCCTTTCAAGTGTATTATCTAATGATATCCATTTTCATCTTGTTTTTTCTTCCATAGGTATAGTTCTTCTTGGAACACATTATAGATATACAATATATGTACAGAGATGATGCAAACAAGATATGTACAGGAAATAAGAAGAGTGTTGTTACCTTTTAGAAGAAGAAGTCTCTTCCATCCTGCTTAGTCTTCTTTGTAGGTTCCTTTTCTTCGGCAATTGATGCTTCGTGTTTCTCCTTCCTTCTCTTTAGCTCAGGACAATGATTTTTGTAGTGACCATACTTTTGATAGTTGAAGCATTGTACTTCTGAAATGTCTTTCTCTTGATTTGGCTTTCTCCTTGAGCCAAACTTCCTTTTGTTCCTGAAGTTCTTGAATCTTGTTGTGAAGACTTGATCATCGTACTTCCTCTGGGGTTTCTCATTTTCATTGATCCTTGATTCTTCTTGAGCATAGCAAGTCCAAATTTCTTCAAATGTCGGGTACTCCTTCCTTGTGTTCATGCTTGTGGAAAATGCATCCCATGTCTTGGGAAGACCATTGAGTACTATGTTCACCAATTCTTTCTCTGAAGTGATCTCTTCAATAGCTTGTAGTTGATCTCTTAACTGGGAGATCCTTACAAAGTATGATGTTATGTTGTTGTCATCATTCATCTTCATGTCACATAGCTCATTCTTTAGACTCATAACTTGTCCAGTGTTTCTGACTGAGAAGATATTTGTTAGGGCATCGTACATCTTCTTCAATGAGTCAAGATGGGAGATGTAGGGTATCAAGTGGTCTTTTATGGAATCCACTATGATACTCATGGCATTGATATCAAAATCTTTGAACTTCTCCATAGTTGCAACATTCTGTGGTTCCTTCTCTTCTCCTTCTTCAAACTCGGGCTTCGCGATCTTTCCTTTCATGATATCCAACACTTTACTCTTGGAAATGATGAGGTCAATCCTTGTCTTCCATGCTCTGAATTTAAAGTCTCCATCTAACTTGTTTTCAGACTTTATAGAGTTATTCATGGCTGCTTGACTTGGTCAAACCCTAGATTTGACCAGAAATTCAAACTTCATGTCTTGGCTTGCTGAGAGTATCAGGAGATGCGCTAGGCTAGGGCACACTGATCTGTCTGAAGATTAGGTCAATTTCTTCACTTAAGGTGATTCAACAAGAGGTTTAGGGTTTCTGCAACTACTCCTACTAGTAACCCTAGCAGAAATGTTTTGGGAGCTGCTTCTGCTAGTAACCCTCGCGACAGTTCCTCAGTGAGCTCAATATCCTAGCGACTATGTTTCCTTCCAACGTTTATACTGAATGAAGGAGGTGTGGGCCCATAAACTATTAGAATATAGAAGATTGTGTGCTCATTTTACCATTGACGATACCCTCGTCACCCAACCATAGGCCAAAGCCACCCTCCGAGCACCTTGACCTTGACTGAGAATTACTCCAGAAGAAAACCCTAGGCTAGATAGCCAAACAAGGTGTAGCTCATCTTCCTCCAAGGATAGCACACCAACAATAGTTGATTAGATAGTTCAAACCCTAGCCAAGAGATAGTCCAAGCCAATACTGAATACCAGTTGTTGTTGCAGCTGCACCTGCAACCCTCCTCCACATGTGTGCACCAAACTGGGAACTACAGTGCACACTAGCTGCTCTCTGCAATTATGATATGTGTCAAATGAGAACTGATGCCCTATATTTATACTGGTTCTGCCAGATTTGCTGGGGCCGACTTCTCCTTCTGGATATGTGTCTATTAAGTATATTATTATTATTTATGGCTGATTTCTTCTCTTGGAGGATAATAACCTAATATAAATTATCTTCTTGAGCTGACAAGACTTCTAGGGTTATTAGCCAACTCATTAGGGTTTTCTCTTTCTTTCTGGAATCTTCTATTCTCGTCAGGTTCACACATGGAGGTAAATACCTCCCACAGCTACAATAATATTAACAAACACTTCGCAGACAAGAGGACTGCTTATAAAGTTCTGCAATCTGGTTATTATTGGCCTCATATTTTCAAAGATGCTAAAACCTATGCATCCAATTGTGATGAATGCCAACGAATGGCTAAGCCTACTGCACAAGACCAAATTCCAGCCCAAGTAGTCATTGAGCCTTTCGGGAAATGGGCATTAGATTTTGTAGGGCCCATTAACCCTGCATCTAAAAATAAAAAGTACATACTTGTATGTACCGACTATGTGACTAAGTGGATTGAAGAAAAATCTTTACCAGCTGTAAGTGAACAATCACTGGTAGATTTATTTTTTAGTGACATCTTTACTAGATTTGGTGTACCTCGAGAAATTGTGACTGATCATGGAACTCAATTTACCTCTAATATAGTCAAAGTTGTTACAGAACAATACCAAATGAAACACATAAAATCTACACCCTACCATCCATAGGAAAATGGACAAGTAGAATCTACCAACAAAGTTATTCAGTCCATTCTTACCAAAATAGTACAACTACACCACAAGGACTGGGCTGATAGATTACTAGAAGCCTTATGGGCTTATAGAATCACCTGGAGGAATACAACAGGATATACACCCTGCGAGTTGGTGTATGGGAATAAGGTACTTCTCCCCATAGAATTCCAGATCAAAACCTTCATGACTGCAATACAAGTTGGCATGAACTTGGATGAAGCCCAACAACAAAGACTCTTGCAGCTTAATGAGTTGGACGAAATCAAGCAGGAAGCACTTCAAAGAACCACCCTCATTCAAGAGAAGAGAACAAAATGGCATGACAAGTATCTCAAAAAGAAAAAAATTCAATAAGGAGTTTGGGCCCTATTGTATGACAACAGATTCAAGAAATTTAAAGGTAAGTTAACTACTCGTTGGATGGGACCTTACGAAATTGACACTGTCTATGAAAATGGTTCAATCAGGATACAAACAATTGATGAACAACAAACACCACTACTTGTGAATGGTCACCGGTTGAGAATTTATAACAAACCCCTATCAAGAGAGGAATTTTTGACTCGTATACTACAGAATTCAGATATGCAGGTGATCAGTAAGGAATGATACCTTCTTACTGATCCACATTGATTGATTGGTTTATTTTTAAACTTTTGTAAATAGGTGTGGATTGTGTTAATAAACTGAAGGTAACAAGAGATTCTTACCTCCTTTTGTTTTACTTTCTCATTTGATCTTTGTAAGTAGATTTCTATAATTTATTTGATCCTTCAAGAACTTGCTAAACATCAGTTTGTAGGCATCAACAATACTCTGTTACACTTTGGTACTAGAAATCATGTTCTGGTCCGGTACCAACAGTCATGTGCTAGTTCGGTACCAGAAGTTTGTCCTTATACGATACTATCAAGACACATCACCTAATTGATAGGGAATGATACGTATATTTCAAAAGCTTATGTCAACTAATATGAAGTATGAAGCCATGCAACAACCACTTAAGCTAGAACTAAGAATCCAAATGCAACATCAAATGGAATCCCTTATGAAACAATAATTTCTTTTGGTTCTATTGCTAACTAAAGGGAAGTATTTTTAAGTTCGTTTGGTTCTGTTGCTAGCTAAAAGGAAGAATTTTTCATTTCTTTTGGTTCTGTTCCTAGCTAAAAGGAAGTATTTTAATTTCTTTTGGTTGACAAAGAAGACACAATCTTTACCTATGATTGTAAAAAAAAAAAACCCATGCTTAATTTGTTTTAAAGTCTAGAGGTTTCCCTTATCCAATATTTCAGCATGATTAAAGGGATAAAAACTATATTAGCCTACAAGTAACTATCTCACCCTAACTAGACTTCAATAGTATTCATTGGATTATCTTTTCTAAAGAGTAACATATGAGTATAAGAACACTCTCTGTCAAGGGCACACTAGGAAAACTTTTATGGAAGAGGATGTATCGGTACCCTAAGGTAACTTTAGGTCATTCTCTTATGGAAAAACTCAGACAAAATTATACATTTGGATCCAATGTGCAATACAAAAGTTTATTTTTGATTCAGACAAATCTTTAAAGACATCCAAATAAGAGAATACACCTTCCAACCCAATACCATCCTAGCCTGTAAAAAGGTTTTCATGCGAGCCTCCCCTGTCACCATGCAAAAACACTCTTTAATAAAATCGAAATAGGTGACTATGGACAAGAAGCCTCTGATGGAAAAAGGGTTTAAGATACTAAATCACCGGGATACTGAACAGGTCTGCTGGCAGTGGGTACCGGTCTATGGTATGACTAGGCAAACCCATTAGGGTACTGAACAGGCTTGTTGGAAATGGGGCATTCTACCTAGGGAAGGGATGCCTCTCACTAATTATCACAACTACCCCATCTGAGTACTAAACAGGTTTGTTGGCAATGGGTTTTGGTTGAGAAATGTCTCATCTATACTTCTTTGATTGAAAAATCCACTTTTGTCATCTAAAAGATGAACACTACAAGCAAAGCTCATTATTAACATTTATGATATACAACTCCAGATTACTAAACAAAGATAATTATTACAAGCAAATGCCCATTTAAGAATTACCCTAATTCAACCCTATCGGTCTGACATCTAAAGCCTATATTACCTAAGAAGGAAACTTCTTTAGAGTGGATCCCTAACTAGGGAGTCTAATCTACTTATATTGTGAAATTTATCTATAACATCTAATGATAGTAAATCTCTGAAGCAAGTTAGGTTGGATCTGTTCTCCTGGAAAAAATATAAAAACCTCCCTGTTTTCATTACTGAATGTTATCCTTGTTAATACGTCATCAACAGAAAGGCAATTTCAATTGTTTAGGCATGTGATCATATGTTAGGTGATAAATGTACTTTTGGACTTTGATTTGGTTTCCTTTCTCTTATTATATTTTCTCCATTATGATACAAAGTGTTGTATCTTCTTGCATAAGGATATGCAAAATCTTTGGCATGGGGGAGGGTCAAAGAAGCTCCTTCAAAACTCTTTTTCAAACTCACATTTTGTAACAACCCTAATTGAATAAATGATTAAAGATTACAAAGAAAAATTAAGTAAAGAAAATAAGTGTGACTAATTAAGTAATAATCAAACTGAAGATTACATTTAATGAATTGGGACATAAATTTAAGAGATAAATAAAAAATGGGATAACAGGGATTGCGTATGCAGGGCGAGAAGCCCAGAAATCCCGAGAGGATAAAAATGTTAATAAAGAAACGAAGGACGGAGGACGGGGGTGGTTGAGGAGTGAATACGTGAGTTGGCAGGGAGGAATAAGGGAGGGAAGAGGGGGATGTGCRCACCATTCGGAAGGGAGGAGGGAATGGATGCGGGAGACTGTTGTTTTGCCATCTGCAGAGAGCTGAGAGCTTTACTGTGATATGTGTGCTCAGATTGAGACACGAGACTTACTGGTTATAACATATTGATCAGGGAGGCACCGAGTTGTTAGAGGTTTTGGGCACGAGGGCCAGGATATCCGCAGATATCCTGGAGCTAGGTCRTTTTCCTAGTTGGCAGGGTGGACATTAGTTTTGGGGAAGTTATTTTCTGTGTCTGTGGCAGGACTGGACTGTGTGGCAGAGAGCAAGGTAGAAAGCAACATAAATTAGCATCAGAACCAGGTACTTTGTCAAGTTATGTATTTATTTCTTTCTGCCATGAAATCAATATTTATTGATAAATCTAAGCTACTGAAGTTTCTGTTATGAAAATCAATATTATGCTTGAAAGTTATTGTTTCAATTATTTCATAAAATGTTTATGAGACTTACTGATGTTTAGAAATATATTAGGTTGTTACACATTTCATCTTTAGAAATCAGGATGATCATCCTACAACTCTGCAGAACCAAACACAAAATATGATAAGCACAGAATAAAGAAGTTTCACGAAGTATAGGAAATTCCAGTACCAAGATTTTAGAAAACTCCAGCCTAAAAAGATATGGTATGGGTATTGACTATACAATGGTAAAAACAAAGGTAAGATGGTATTATTTATTTTCCCTTTCTTATAAAACTACAAGAGGTATGAAAACATATACTAGATCTTATGACCTTAGTGTTAAAACCATGCACCTAACTTTCACTTCCCTCATACCCATATGCTTAACCTTAATCAATCCTCTCATCACATAAGTGCTTGAAAATGATTGAAGGAAAAATCACATCAAAAGTGTGAATATGGAGCATGTCTAGTAATGATGGGCCACGAACGTGCTTCATCCTTTAGAAAATCACGAACTTATCTTGTGTCATGAGCCATGATTCAACATCAAATTCACCGCTTAGAGGTCCAATCACCTATCCCAAACAACAATGATTCTTCAACACCCAACGTTCTATCCCCATCATTACGCTAAACGAACATAAATGAAATGACTTATCTGGGTAGTGAAGCCATCCAAATGAGCCTCATCTTGTCTTAATTTCCCTTTGCGACATCTTTTCTTAAACTCACCATTCGAATTAGCGACGCCATCACCATAGTTGTTTTTTCATTATCAACTCTTCTCCAAGTCCTGAGCTTACTCCTCTCTACGATCTCCGGTACCAAACCCTTACCCTCATTAGCTGACTAAATCCTTGCGCTACAACTCGATTTTTTTTTTCTCTCACAATTTATAAAGATGGTTGTAAGTAGACATGAACCGGTCTTCCATATTTATAGAGAGACCGAGGAGTTCCAACTGTGTAGAGAGAAGTATGCTATATCGGTATGGATGTCATTTTTGGAAAAATTCATAGGTTGGCATGAGAAGGTATCTCACGCATTTATTCAAGGTTACGATGGAGATTGTGCATATAGGCAATCTGCATCTAGCAATCAATGAAGCAACCTTAAGGGAAGTCTAATAGAGGAGCCAAGTATTTCAAAGGAGTAGGAATCAACAAGGAAATGTGCCAATGATTTTTGAAAGAACACCATCAACACCCTGATTGGAAAAAGGGGATTCCTAGGAACTATATCAAGGAAGAATATCATCCAATGCTCGCTAGTCTTCAACAATTCCTCACTTGTGAAGGAAGGTATGTTGTAACCTTCATATATCATCTTAGGCTTCTATTACACTTTGAAGGAGGCCCTGAAATTGATTTCCCATATTTTTTATGGATGAGTCTGAACAGGATGGTAAGAGGTGTCAAATCCCTATCCAAAACTGAGAAAACTAGCATTTACCATCAAGGTCTTATTAAGATGTTAGTTGTACATGAAATTAGGAAGCAAAGGATTCACTGGAAAATCCTCATCACTTAACACCTTTCCACAGAAAACAAACCTGTAGAGGAAGCCCAACTTGCTCCAGAGAAAGATAAGGAACCTCAAAAGAAAAAGGGCAAGAAAGATGAGGTAACTCCATCTTCATCCAAAACAGTGAGCCAAAATGAAAACGCTAGTAAACAAGTAGGGCCCTCTTCCACAGTCAATAAGACTTTTAAAAGTAAAGAATCAAAAGGTAAAACCACGTTAGTAGAGGAGACTTCAACAGTAGTGCTTGAGGAGAAGGGTCTTAAGACAAAAACTATAAGGAAAGGGAAGAGTAACTTAGAAAATAAAAGTGAACAGTCTATAGAATAATCCCCTGTAACCATTCCACAAATAGAAAAGAAGAAAATGAAGCCTGTGAGCACCCCTGATCCAGTACCCCCTTGTAAAAGAACCACAAGGAGCATGGCAAAGAAAGGAAAAGTAGTTGTCAGCCCTCATACATATGAAGATCCAATAGATCTTACCTCCTCTTTTGAAGACCTATCAGTCCAAGATGACATCCCTAGTTTGATCGAGGAACAAGTCAATATTACTTTATGTGGGATGAGGGAGGAAGTGGAGGAAAGAGAATACATCCAGCCAAAAACAATGGAATCAACAAGAACTTTAACAAAAGAACAGATGAAGAAAAATATTGAGGAGCTACAAAAACAAAACCAGGAACTCCAACAAGATGCGAAGGAATACCAACTATTGGACAGGTATATCAAAAAGGAAAATGAACAACTAAAGGCAACCAACCAACAAGTTCAAGATGAAAATGAAGAGACTTATAATAATCTCAAGAAGGTACTAAGACTATTACAATACATTAGGGTCATAAAAAGGGAGCTGAAAGTAGAAGCCTCAGACATCAACATCATTGATCCACAGAAGTAAAGAATGGAGTCTCAAATTTTAAAAATTTTGGGTTTGTTTTAGTTGAATGAGGACATGCTATGGTTTTGGCATGGGGGAATGTTGAGCCTCTAAATTGAAATCCCCACTACCCTATTATACTCCCCATCTATACCTTTTTAGCTTACCTAAGCTTGGATACATGATAAATAACACTATCATTAGCCACTGATGAGGTCATAAGGTAAAGTATAATTAATTCATGCATTTTTGTGGTTTATTGAGCTAGGAGATTAAATGTTTCATGTACTAATTTTTTAATTTTCCATGTGTAACCTTTGAACTCTAGATGAGACCAACCTTTCTGTACCAGCTCAACCATCTGGTACTTATGCACCAGATTGCCACGGTCTGAATCCAGAACCAAGCGCACCTTCCATTTAGATCCGGTATCGAATCTCACCTGTCATGATCCGGTACCAACGGCCACAGATTGTCGTGATCTGGTACCAACCACTTGTGCACTATTCGGATCTGGTACCATTTACTGAATCTCACCTATCACAATCTGGTACCAATACAGGAAGCAGGATATACCAAGTTTAGCTCTAGATCATGCCCAAGATAATTGTTAGATGTTTGTTGAATCATCAAAGCTTTAGCAAGGTTATGTTAAGCTAGTTTGTTTATTTTCTTCCTCCTCATACACTTCATGTCATGAGGATGAAGCTTAAAAATATGTAACTGAATGTATAAATTTGACAATTGACTGATTCGCTAAAAGATCTCACCTCCTTGTGTTTCACGACTAAGACTGTTTAAATAGTCATGGAAAGGATGGTGGAGGTAGTAGAGGGTTAACATAACACAGTATGTGAAGCAGTGTTACATATTTCAGAATAGGTTTTGAGTTGAAGTTTAATAGAAATATGTCAATTATTTCCAAGTCTTGATCATTTATGAATGAATGTGAGTTGAGTTGTTAGCATAGTTTGATTTTATGTTTTGAAATTTGAGTAAGAGGAATGTGTGGATTGAAAGAAAGCTTACTGTAGACTCCAGTCACTGACTTGTTGAAGCGGCAAGGGCCCACCGCCCAAAAAATGTCAGCATCCTTATAGATTAGTGTTGGTAGTTGATTTCAATAGTATAAATGTTAGACTAGCTGAAGCTTTCATCTTTTCAGATGATAGCAGTATAATTTTGTTTAGGTTTCAATTGCTTAGAGATCTTTTGCATATGCTCTGTTTCTGTTTTTATGAATTTGATTTCGTTTCATGGACATAAATGTTGACAACAGTAGTCAAACATATTTGAAGGAGAACTAGTGAAGCTCACAACAACACATTGTGAACCATAGCATACTCAGTATATTGACTGTTGAACTACCCATGCTATGTCTTGATGATTGATGTGTGATTTCCCTTTCAGAAGTGTGATTGCATAGTTAGTTTTCTGGGTCAGATAGCAGATTTGATCTGTCAAAGAACTCCATCTCATATTTACATGTGCCATAATGGAGTAGATAGCCTCTCTATTAAAGACAACCAAAGTGTGTTTTGATTTTCTAGTTTGTTTTATTTCTAGCATGCATAATCTAAAATAGTTCTATACTCATGACATTAGAATTACCTTTCTTACTGGTGTCTTGTAATTGTATTGATTACGAATCTTGGATTGATAATTAATGAGTGCATTATATTACACATATAAGTAGCACAACAGGTCTATTAGGAGAAAATCCAAGATCTACTTAAAAAGGGACTGATAGAACCATCCAAGAGTTCTTTGACACGTAGAGGGTTCTATGTCAATAAGAATTTAGAGAAAAAAAGTGGTAAAACGAGTCTGGGTGTTAATTATAAACCTCTGAACAAGGCTTTGAATCCAATCAGGTACCCTCTTCCAAACAACGTATCATTGTTGTAGAAAATAAGAGGAAATACTATCTTTAGCAAGTTTGACCTCAAGTCTTGTTTTTACTAGATTGGGGTTTTTCCTGAAGATAGGCACAAAACAACCTTTGTTGTTCCACGTGGTCACTACCAGTGGGAGGTGATGCCATTCGGCCTTAAGAATTCCCAAGCGAATTTCATAAGAGAACGAAAGATGTTTTCCAAGAATATCCTTGGTTGATTATTTATATTGATGACATCTTGGTTTGCTCCAAAAACATAAGGAGCATTTGAAACATCTCCAGAAATTTTATGAGCATGTCTTTCAACATGGTTTGGTTTTTTCTGCATCCAAAATGGAAATAGGAAAGACAAAGATTGAATTTATGGGGTTTAAGATTACTAAAGGCCAGGTATTGTTGCAGGATCATATATTGAAAAGTTTTAAGAACTTCTTAATATGATTACAGATAAAAAATAGTTGTGAATATTTCTGGGTTGTTTGAACTATGTTCGGCCTTTATACAGAGGATAGGCGGAGGATGTTTTAGTGTTGCATCATGCCTAAAGAAAGAACCACCACCTTGGATGACAAAAATGACACAAGCTATGAAAAGGATCAAGCAAAAGCTCTAAGGGTTGCCTCCATTATCACTGCCAACAAAACAAGGATCATATATCATAGAGACTAATGCATCTCAGCACACATTGGGAGGATTCCCGATAGAAAATATCAAAGGCATAGAGGAAGTCTGTGGGTATGCCTCTGGATCTTTCTTAGGAGTACGGTTAAATTACCCATCCAACCACAAAGAGCTCCTAGACATAAAGAAGGTAATTCAACATTTTAAGTTATATTTAAAACCTTCAAAGTTTTTAATAACAACAGACCTGAAAGTATTGCCAGGTATGCTCAAAGAAAAAAGAGATTTAATAGACAGTCGTGCAAGAATCCATAAGTGGGCAATATGGCTTGATAACTTTGACTTCAAACTTGAATTTAAGCTAGGGCATCTCAATTGTATGGATGATATGTTGACCAGAGAAGGAAAGCATGAAGACTTTGCTATGTTCAGTGCATAATCTTCATCTCCAGCCTCTTCATCCAAAAGGAAGTATCCATAAGAACAACACGAAGCAATAAGGAACATCAGACAGAAAAATGAGCATCAAAAATAAATTAATGTAACAGTCCTTGTTGTTGTCAATTCCCCTTAGGGACAAGAACTTCTCCAAAGAATTAGAAGATAAAATGTTGAGCAGTACCTTTCAAAATCCCTCATTGAGGAGATTAAAGAATGTCCACTAAAGATCCAAATCCTAGAAAAATGAGAAAAAAAGGTGGGTTTTGTCCTTACCCATGCCCAAGAAAGACTACATTTATCCATTTTCTATGCTTCATGGGTTTTAAAGATCATATCAATAATGCCAAAACGTATCTCATATATATTGTAGACGTTTTTTCAATTCCGGGCTTAGTGGTTATTTTAAGTTTTTAATTAAGTAATTTCAAAATATAAAATTGTAAAATATATTAAGTATATTTTAATATGTATAAATTTAAAATTATTTTTTTTGTTTGTTAATTGGTTCGGACTTTCTTGAACTTTTGGCAGTCATCAAAATCGTCGAGGGATCACACCCGGCCTGAGCCACACCAACCCTTAACATGGTTGGATTTTTTGTCCCCGCAGGTTTCGAACCGGTGACTTTTCAACACAGAGTGGCTTAACAACACACTTCGTCACCAAATGTCCTACACCTCGGGGACATAAAATTTGAAGGACATGGGGATGGGCTTTGATCCACTTATGTGTGCATGGGTCACAATACCATTTAATATGGTATCTCTGGGTGCAACCATGCGTTCGACCACTACGAGGTGGGCTTTGATCCAC
Source organism: Picea engelmannii (assembly GCA_009831015.1). Classification (NCBI taxonomy): domain Eukaryota; kingdom Viridiplantae; phylum Streptophyta; class Pinopsida; order Pinales; family Pinaceae; genus Picea; species Picea engelmannii. The sequence goes on along the minus strand of ML779578.1, from coordinate 814,133 downwards.
TTATGTGTGCATGGGTCATGATACCATTTAATATGGACATGGGGATGGTATTTGATCCACTTATGTGTGCACGGGTCACGATACCATTTAATATGGTATCTCTGGGTGCAACCACACGTTCGACCACTACCTCAAGGTGTCCCCATGGCTCCAGGTAAAGCCCTCACGAGAATTGAACCTTGCCCAATGGTGAAAACCTCCTTGCTTTTCACCATTGGATCCATCCCCTTTGGGCGTATAAATTTAAAATTATTAAATATATTAATTAATTTAATTAAAAATTAGTAAATTTGTTATGTTAAAGGTGAGTTCGGAAAATCCACAAAACACCATGGCATGAAAGAATTTTTCACCTTTGTGGAACCAAGAGGGTTGAAGATGAAACATACTTTTTCCTTGATCTCAATTTCAAAGCATCTCTCATAATACCAACATTTATAACCTTCTTAATCATCAAAACTATATTAATCTTGAATGCTTCTCCTAATGTTTTTTGAAAATCGAAATAACTTTATAAAGAAATCCAAATAATTTCTTACATTTTCTTAAGGTCATATAAACCCATTTTGGTTTTAGTGAATCTTAACAATCATTATAGTATTTTTAATATGTACAAATGTAAAATCATCAAATATACTTTAATGGTTAAGTATATTTAATTAAAGTATTTTTATACATTGATCTTTAAAAAAATCATTAAAGTATAGTGCATTTAAAAAACCCTATTCCAATTTTCCTATGCATTCCCTTACATCCAATTCAAAGTATACTAATTTTAATGAATATATATATATATATATATATATATATATATATATATATAAACTTAAATCGAAGCTTGCAAAATGTATCTCCTTTAAACAATTTGGCTTCCTACAAGACCAGTTACTCTTTGATGTAGTTGGCATTGCTCAAGAGTGTCTACATTCTGCGAAGACAAAGAACCTAAGCACCATTATCCTCAAGTTGGATTTGAAAAATGCTTACGACAAGGTAAGCTAGCAATTCCTCTGATTATTGCTAGTTTAGATTGGTTTTACTTGGGAGATCACTCAATGTATCATGGCTTGTGTTACTACAGTCAACACGACAGTTTTAATAAATGGATCCCCCACAATTTTTTTCAAAATCTACCGAGGATTACGACAGGGTTGTCCCCTTTCACCATTTTTATTCCTTTTGGTGGTAGAATGTCTTAGTAGATTGATGAAAAACAATGTTGATGAAGGAACTTTTCATGGACTTAAAGTAGTCATTTCAATATGTATTTCACATCTACTTTTTGTAGATGATGTTTTAATCCTTGGGACCAGGAATTATTAAGACTGACAAAATTTCAAGTCCATCTTAACACTTTTTTGTGCAGTTTCTGGAATGGAGGTAAATTGCAATAAGTTATTTTTTCTTTGTTAGAATATTGACTCTAGCACCAAACAAAAGATCTAAGAAGACTTCAACATTAAGTTCATAAATCTTGAAGAAGGCATGAATTACTTAGGGTTTTCTTTAAAACCAAATGGATATAGGGTTGAGGATTGGAAATGGCTTCTCGAGAAGATATCAAAGAGGATAAGCAACTGGACTTTTCAGTGGCTCTCACTAGGAGGAAGACTGGTTCTTGTTAAGGCAGTAATCCAAAGTATTCTTGTCTACTAGCTAAGCTTAGCAAAAGTGCCCACTTCTATACTTAACAAAATCCAACATCTTATGGATAATTTCATATGGAAAGGAGCATACAAAACTACTGGTTTTCACTTAACCAAATGGAAAAATATTTCCATCCCTAAAGAATTTGGAGGATGGGGTATCAGGGATATTTTCTGGATTGCAAAGTCACTAGCTGCAAAATATTGTTGGAGAGGGTTATTTGGGAACAATATTTGGAGTCAAATTCTTAAAAGAAAATACCTGAAAGGAATTGACCTGACTTCCTGGATCCGTAGAGGCATATGCAAGTCTACTATGGGCTCTACAATATGGAAACATTTTCTATGCTCTCTTCCTATTATTAAACAATGGCTAGCTTGGCAGATTGGGACTGGAAACCAAGTTGTAGAAGGAAAGGATCCTTTTATTGATGATTCTACTTACTACAAACTTTCAGATCCATTGATTTACTCCCTTAATACTCACAACAAATTTTCCATTGCACAAACAACCTTACCTATTACTCTTGACTCGCCTACTATTTGGAAAAGTGCCAGTTATATAGGATTAACGGGACCGATGTCAGAAGAATTGAACAAATTTATAACACTGTCACAAAGCAATGGTATTTCACTCCAAAATACAAAGGAAAAACTTGTATGGTCTTGGAACAAACATTTTGGATCAGTCACTACTAATTTACCTTATCATTGCATCGCTAGCAATACTTTGACAGAAGCACCCTGCTGGTGGTACAAAGCTATTTGGAAAGTAAATGTACATATCAATATTACATGATTCATCTGGTTATGCTTAAAGGACTGAATACTCACTAGAGAAAACTACAGAAAAAGGGGAGGTATTGGTCTTGTTTCATTTAGTCTTTGCCTTCAATATGATGAATCAACACATCACCTTATCATATGTTGTAAATACACATAGCTCATCTGGAAAGAAATCCTGAATTCTCTAAACATTGCAGATGCTTGGAAACATACTACTCTGGAAGGTAATTTACTACAGTGGTTTACAAACTACCAAAATATGAGATTCATTCCATTTTTAGTATGCTGGAGAATTTGGAAATACAGAAACAAAATTCTTTTTGAGAATTGGCATAGATAAGATCTTTGAATCATTACAAAGATTCTACTTGATATTCAAGAACACAAATGAACAAAAGAAGTAAACAAAGTGGAGTATATTCTCAGCCCAATCTATTTTGATGGAAAACCTATTGGTTTCTTTGATGGTGTTGCTGGTAATGATCACTGTGGAGATGGTATATACATCAAACTTAATTATGAACATATCTTTAAAGAACTTTTTGTAGGTGGAAAAGGAAACAATATGAAGGCATACATCTTGGGCCTCTGGGGACTTCTTTTCCTTGCACATAAATTATCCATTTGTATATTAATGGTGGATGGAGACTCAAAAGTCACTATAGACTGGATAAATGGAAGATCAAAACTAAACCTACTCTGCCTTCACAACTAGAAGGAAAGCATAAAAAGGTTGAAGGGAGGATTTGAAGACATAAACTTTATGCATATCCATAGAGAGTTCAATACTGTGGAATACCATCTATCCAAAAAAGCTATGGACAACGCCTTGGGTTGGTTTCATTATGAAGAAATCCACAGTGGAACTGTTGTAAATAAAGATAGTATTAAGATCTTTTAAATGTTATATTACTATATTAACTAGATAGCTAGAAGAAGATTACAATACTTTTTTGGTAAGAGCATCGAAAGTTAAGCCTTTGTGAACAGATTCAATTAACGATGTATGAAAAAGAAGTCAGTTCAGTGAAACTACCAAACCACAGGAGAACACTATAGATCTATTAGTCCCTTTTTTGTATATGGAAATAATACTTGATTCTAATATAATAACAATGGATCTAATTTTTTTCGTTGAATATATATATATATATATAAACTGTTAAAAAACACACTTTGTAATATTATCAATTATATTTTTAAATGGGAGTATTTTGTTATATACTAAAAGAAAGTGGCTTCCATTAGTAGGTTTAACATTATTTTCCAAAGTTATATCATGTGCAATGATGCATGCCTTTTTCTTAAAATGTGCAATACAAAAAGCATACTATATGTGATGTTGCCTCGATTAATAATTTCTCTACACAAGTAGTTTGTTATATAAAACAAAATAATTACTCCGAGGAAGTTTAAACTTATTTTTGAAAGTTATATTATCCACATAAATGCCACCTTTTATGCATTTTTATCCCAAAGGAATGAAGAATAAGAATGTGTAATTGTATAGAGAAATACATACTTTCACCTCACTTAGTAGTGTATATTGTTGTAGGGATTAGTTGACTTTGTCGATTAGACCTCATAGTTGACTAAGAGATAGTTGGTTTATTATCGAAGTTAGAATTATAAGTCGGTCAAAGTCTTTGTTAACCAATCGACCCAGGTAGTTAAGTAGTTACAACTACCAGGTAATTGAACATATAGGTATAAATAGACAAACTCTATGAGAAAGATTGTATCTATTGTGTTGTATTGACATATCATATAATAAAGTTTTGTTCTTTGGGCTTCCACTACTTTGTGTATGTATCTGTCTATATGTATATGAATCTATGTTTGGTTATGTTTTGAACTACTAGCAACAATCCCCAACTTTTCCCTAGATTACAACAATGGATCCGTTGCCGGTATTTCTGAATCCAGGCATGTAGACGTTCATATAAATGATAACTCTACAAGACATACGTGAGTGATGGGAGAAAAAAAAAGAGTTACATTAAGAACTACGCACAAAGAAACAACGTAATGCTAGCAGAAGCACATTCGTGATTTTTTTCAAAGACCCACGAAAGATTTCTAGAAGCTATCCCGGAAGCCTTTTTCAAGTACATAAACAAATCTGGTAATGCGTAAATTGACGCCCAACAAAAAATTAACCCTCAAGCTCACAAATGGGGGTCAAACGAATCTGCATGAGTGGGTTGAAAGAATCATTGAATATTACATAACATAACAAGCTATCAAGGATCGAACATCCCTCGATACAATCAAAGATAAATTCTACACAAAGATACACGGCGGATTCCTGTGCACAATTCCCAAACCGCTACACAAATTTTTGCTTGACAAAGGCATAGGAGACATTGTTGAATTTTGACCTCGACTTGGCACACCACCATCAAATAGTCATTGGGAAGAGATAGATGAAAATTGAGCCGAATTTCTAGAAGCAAGGTGCAAAGATACAAAACAAGAGTGGGACTACTTCTTGAGAAAATAAACATGGCCACTTTCACCGACTCCGAGTAAGTTGGGGAGGCGTTCAAGGGTCAAATAATCCATGATATTCCATAAGAAAAGAGTGTATTGACGTTCGATCGACTAAAGAAAAATGTCTTCAATAGGGAAACAAATTTACAAACAAATGTCCGACATCCAAAAATTGGAGCGAGACAAGAGGAAAAAGAAAAGAGAGAAGATTTGTAACCTATGGACTAGTCAGAAACTGAACAAATAAATGGTCAGAGGAGATCATCCTGAAAGATCATGTGAGCAGTTTGAGTATGAAATAAATCGACTAGAGCTAGAAATAACAACAGTTGTGTCGATCCCCGACAGAAGTAACGAAGCATAGTTGATAGAGGCTAGCATGGACGCCCATCAACTAAAGAACCAAGCCGAAAGAATGGATTATGTTGAGTCAAGAATAGAAATAAACACTCCTCCTAGTTAAGCAACCAGCCCTCAAATTAGAGAATTTCTTCAACAAAGACTTCAGATCAACGAACAATCTACAAAATTATGGTATAGAATCGATGAGCATGGAAATTTATGCGACACACATATTGTCAAGCCAAAAAGAAATGAAGTCGATACAATGCTCATTCACATCAAGGATCTCATAGTCTTGTCCCTATGCCAAATATAATATCAAGAGAACAAAATTAATAAATTATATTTGTGAACCGACACGTCCGATAGAACGACATCTCATTGAATATAGATACCAAAGTTGTCAAACTGAAGAGGTAACTTGTCAAGAAAGAAAGAAGCAATTACTACTCGAATACCATCTACTCGAAAACCGACCGACATAAAATTTGAAAAAATAACAACCAAATAAGATTCTGAGTTCCCAACTAAAAAGAATTATAAGTCAAGGATCACAAAAATATAACATTCTTAAAGAAGCCATGGGACTCAATAATATTCCACTTTACGAAGGATATGAAGACCCAAGTAGACATTGGTTTGTTTGCGAAAAATTATGGGATGCAACAAACATATCAGATGAAGATAAGAAGATGGTGCAATTTAGTGCCACTCTTCGACATCGTTCTCTAACTTGGTTCATGAATTTCACGAAAAATCAAAGCCGATCAAAATCATAAATAAAGAGAAATTTCTTATCAATTTTCAAGGTCCAAGATGTTACACACTTGGCCATAGAAAAGATGAAAGAAATATAGAAATGACAAGATGAGTTGGTCCGCGAATAAGACAAAATATTCAAAGATCTACTTAGCCAAATACCATCAAAAATTGAACAAAGTCTACTAGTACAATGGTACATAGTCGGATTACTTCAACTAATCATAACTCTATTATGACTTTATGAAGTAACCTCATGTGAAGACACTTTACAAAAAGTGCAATGGGCCAGGTCAGATGATGACAGCCCATTGAATTCCTCGTCGACAAAAAGGTTAGAAGAAAAAATAGAACATCTACAACAAACCATTAAAAATCTATCCTTTAGAAGAAGAGAGGTAGGGTGTACCACATGTTGCGAAGATGGTCATACAAAAGATACTTGTAGTCTTAATGACCAAGCACCTGGAACAACAGATTCACGACGAATGAAAGAGGAAACATATTGTAACATATGAAAAACCTTGACTGAACATAGTGTACAAGATTTCCCGCACAATTTGAAAAATACCAAGTGGTGTCATTTATGTGAAATGCACAACCATAAAACATCTGAGTGTTGTTTGAATGCATAAAATAGAAATGTAAATACAATCTATCACACTGATGCAACCGATCATAATAATGACTATGGGAGAATAACTAATTATTATGGTAGAGGTCGTGGTCAAGGGTTTCGAGGTCGAGCCAGATTCCAAGGTCGGGGTTGCGGTCGCGATCAACCATATTGCTACAATTGATGGAAATACGACCACATTAGCCCTGAATGTCCAATAAAATATCGGGTTGACTTGAAATTTTGTAACATTTGAAGTTGGTGATCACTCACTAGAAGATTGTCTAATAATACTTGATAACATCATGACTAAAAAGAATACAAACCTCCTATACGCAGTCTCAAATGAAGTGTTAAATTCAAATAACTTACATGTTCTCACTAGATCTTGCGTAGGATGGAATAATATCCCCTTACATGATCGCCAGACAGGGAAATCTAATCAGTTTATAAATCTAGATAAAGAAGAACAGATTATGAGGGAAGTGCTTAAACTCTTCATAAATTCTAATCAAGACCAACCAAACAAAGGAAGACAAAACGAAGATATGGTACAAGAATTATTACAACTATTAAAAGAAAATCATTCAGCCAGTCGATTGCTAGATCTTCTTAATCTACTAAGAGAGTATAAATAAGGAAAAATACCATCCAAAGACATCAGACAACTCTCCTATAAAAAGGATTACGACCCACGAGTCGACTTAGAAATTCATGGGGTGTCGATTAACCAGGTAGTTATTAAATTTGGATCACTAGTAAATAACATACCTCAGAAGACATGGATACAGTTGGGATGACCTTCACTAGAACCAACACTAAATTACCTAAAGTTATAAGATCTAACATTAATAGATCAGGTTGGTATACTCAGAAACGTTGAAACTTTTATCATGGGTATACTGACGTCAATCAACTTCAAAGTAGTCGAATTAGTTGAGGGAATTACAGCATATGCAACACTTTTCGGTCGACCATGGGGATGACAGATGAAATAAAATATCTCCCTTGAAAAATATAGAATCAAGTTAAAAGGGAATGGACAAAAAATATTAATTCCTCTAGATCTAGTGAAGGGAAACCTTGGAGTGAGTCATTGGACGAAGATCAAGAAAGCACAATGTCTGTACTAAATAGTCAATGAACAAAGATATTAAGCACCATACAATGCGTTAATCATCATGTTTGTTCAATGAAGAATAATATGCATCGAATGAATGAACCAATCATTTATTCACTGCACGATGCTTAATGTTTAAGATGACAAAATTTATCAATATTAACAATCTTGAACCACCTATTTGGATGGTGCACCCATATCCCTCCTTGTCCCCCTTCACCTCTTTTCATTGAAACAACTGGAAAACATTACGTTCAACCAATAAGCATAGAGAAAGGAAAGTAAGAAGTGCCTACCGGTCTCCTATCGTCGAGTTTGAGCCTCTCCTATCGGTAGGTTGACCAACAACTTCAATTGTTTCTAAATCAAAAGGGTGTTTCGTTTCATAATCATCAAATCGTTTCTCTTTATGAATCAAGGAGAACATATGATGATCATCTACTCATTTCAAAAAACAAGCATAAATGAAAGCTGCAAAAGTGATTTGAATTGCTCAAGCGAACTAGAAACAATGTTCTACGATCAACCAACCAACCACTTAAAAGAAGAACAACCTATCAAACTCTCTTACCTAATCAGTGAAAGGAAAACACTATGGCGCATTTACTAAATCTAGCTCTGAACATACAAAGAAACAATCTATAACTTGAAAGAATAAATAATCTCTGCCCAATGTCCACTACATAAATGTATCATATTATATTCATTGTGATGAGCAACTATTTTATAATAACATAATCATAATCATGTACAAATATAATAGCAAAATCCTATTTTATGAATTCATCTTAAAAAAAAGTTCATTGTATAGCGCATTTAAAAAATACCTACTCCAATTTTCCTATGCATTCCCTTACACCCAATTCAAAGTATACCAATTTTAATGAATATATAAAAAAATATCCTAAAAAAACACACTTTGTAATATTATCAATTATTTTCTTAAATGAGAGTATTTTGTTATATACTAAAATAAAGTGGCTTCCATGAGTAGGTTTAGCATTCTTTTACAAAGTTATATCATCCACATTGATGCATGCCTTTTTCTTAAAATATGCAATAAAAAAAAAGCATGCTATATGTGATGTTGCCTCGATTAATAATTTCTCTACTCAAGTAGTTTTTTATATAAAACAACATAATTATTCTAAGGAAGTTTGGCATTCTTTTTAAAAGTTATATTATCCACATAAATGCCACCTTTGATGCATTTATATTTTGAAGGAATGGAGAGGAAGAATGTGTAATTGTATAGAGAAATGTATACTTTCACCTCACTTAGTATACACACTTAGTAGTGTATATTGTTGTAGGGATTAGTTGACTTTGTCGATGGATTTGATGGTTGATTAAGAGATAGTTGGTTGACTCTCAAAGTTAGAATTATAAGTTGGTCAAAGTCTTTGTTAATCGACTGACCTAGGCAGTTAAGTAGTTACAATTGCCTGGTAATTGAACATATAAGTATAAATAGACAAGTTTTATGAGAAAGATTGTATCTATTATGATGTATTGACATATCATATAATAAAGTTTTGTTCTTTGGGCTTCCACTACTTTGTGTGTGTAGCTATCTATATGTATATGAATCTATGCTTTCTTATGTGTTGAACTACTGGAAACAATACCCTACCTTTCCCTATATTACAACAATGGATCCATTGTCGATAGTTATGAATTTGGGCATGCAAACATTCATATAAATGATAACTCTACAAGACATATGCGAGTGGTGGGAGAAAAAAAGAAAAAGTTACATTAAAAACTATGCACAAACAAACAACCTAATGCTAGAAGAAGCACGTTCATGATTTTTTCCAGAGACCCACGAAATATTTCTAGAAGCTATCCCGAAAGCCTTATTCAAGTACATAAACAAATCTGGTAATGCGTAAATTGACACCCAACAAAAAATTAACCCTCAAGCTCACAAATGAGGGTTGAATGAATTTGCATGAGTGGGTTGAAAGAATCGTTGAAGATTACATAAAAGAACAAGCTATTGAGGATCGAACATCCCTTGATACAATCAAACATAAATTCTACACAGAGCTACACGATGGATTCTTGTGCACAATTCCCAAGCTGTTGCACAAATGCTTTCTTGAAAAAGGTGTAGGAGACATTGTTGAATTTCGACCTCGACTTGGCACACCACCATCAAATAGTCACTAGGAAGAGAGAGATGAAAAGTGGGTCGAATTTCTGGAAGCAAGGTGCAAAGATACAAAACAAGCATGGGACTACTTATTGATCAAATAAACATGGACACTTTTACCGACTCTAAGTAAGTCGGGGTGACGTTTAGGGTTTTCTTAATCCGTGAGATGCCATAAGAAAATAGAATATCGACTTTTGATCGAATAACGAATAAATGTCTTCAAGAGGGAAACAAATTTACTAGCAAACATCCGAAATCCAAAAATTGGAGCAAGACAAGAGACAAAGAAAAGAGAGAATATTTGTAACCTATGGACCAGTCGAAAATTGAACAGAGAAATGATCGGAGGAGATCATCCTGAAAGAGCACATGACTAGTCTGACTATGAAATAAATCGAATAGATCTAGAAATAACAACAACTGCGGTGTTCCCCAACAAAATTAACGAAGCACAGTTGATAGAGGCTAGGATGGACTCCCATCAACTAGAGAACCGAGACGAAAGAATGGATTATGTTGAGTCAGGACCAACAATACACACTCCTCATAGTTAAGAAATTGACCCTCAAATTAGAGAATTTTTCCAACAAAGACTTCATATTGACGAACAGTCTACACGATTATGGTATAGAAATGACGAACATGGCAATTTACACAACACATTGATTGCCAAGCTAGAAATAAATGAAGTCAATACAATTCTCATTCACATCAAGGATCTCACAAACCTGTCCCCCTGCCAAATATTATATGAAGAGAACAAAATATAATAAATTATAGCTGTGAACCGACATGTTCGATAGAACGACATCTCGTTGAATATAATTACCAAAGTTGACATATTGAAGAAGTAACTTGTCGAGAAAGAAAGAAGCAATTACTACTCGAATATCATTTTCTCAAAGATCGACAAACAAAAAAGTTGACAAAAGAACAACCAAATAAGATTCCAACTTCCCAGCCAAAAAGCGTTATAATTCAAGGATCACAAAAATCTAACATTCTTAAAGAATACATGGGACTCAATAATATTCCACTTTATGAATGATATGAAGACCCAAGAAGACATTGGTTTGTTTGTGAAAAATGCTTGGATGCAACAGACATGTCAGACGAAGATAAAAAGATGGCGCAATTCAGTGTCGCTCTTCAACACCATGCTCTAACTTGGTTTATGAATTTCAAAGAAAATCAAAGCCGATCAAAATCAGAAATAAAGAGCAATTTCTTATCATTTTTCAAGGTCCAATATGTTACACACTTGGCCGCAGAAAAGGTGAAATAAATGAAGCAATGACAAGGTGATTTGGTCTGCGAGTACAAAAAAATATTCAAAGATCTACTTAGCCAAATACCATCGACAATTGAGAAAATTCTACTAGTACAATGGTACCTAGTCGGATTACTACAACGAATCAGAACTCCATTACGACTTTATGAGATAACCTCATGTGAAGACGCTTTAAAGAAAGTGAAATTGGTTGGGTCAGATGATGACGACCCATCAACTTCCTCGTCGATAAAATGGTTAGAAGAAAAAATAGAACATCTACAAAAAACCATTAAAAATCTATCCTTGAGAAGAAGAGAGGTATGGTGTACCACATGTTGTGAATATGGTCATACAAAAGATACTTGTAGTATTAATAACCAAGCACCTAGAACAACGAATGCATGATGAATGCAAGCAGAAACATATTGTAACATATGCAAAACCTTGATCAACCATAGTGTACAATATTTCATACACAATTTGAAAAATACCAAGTGGTGTCATATTTGTGAAATGCATAACCATAGAACATATAAGTGTCGTATGAATGCATGAAATAGAAATGTAAATACAACCTATCACACTGATGAAACCGATCATAATAATGACTACGAGAGAATTATTGATTAATATGGTAGAGGCCAGGGTTGAGGGTGCTGAGGTTGGGCCGGATTCTAAGGTAAGGGTCGCAGTTGCAGTCGACCATACTCTTACATTTGTTGGAAAGATGACCACATTAGCCCCGAATTACCAATAAAATATGGGGTTGACTTGAAATTTTGTAACATTTGTGTTGTTGGTGATCACTCACTGGAAGACTATCCAATAATACTTGATAATATCATGAATAAAAAGAATGTAAACTTCCTACATGCAACCTCAAAAGAAGAAGTGTTAAATTCAAAGAACTTACATGTTGTCACCAGATGGGGCACATGATGGGATAATATTCCCTTACATGATTGCTAGATAGGGAAATATAATCATTTTCTAAATCTAGATAAAGAAGAACATATTATGAGGGAAGCGATTAATTTTTTCATAATTTCTAATCAAGACCAACCAAATAGAGGAAGACAAAACAAAGATATGGTACAAGAATTCTTACAACTATTAAAATAAAATAATTCAGTTAGTCGATTTCTAGATCTACTTAACATACTAAGAGAGTATAAAGAAGGACAAAGACCATCCAAGGACGTCAGACAACTCTCCTATAAAAAAATATTACGATCCATGGGTCGACTTTGAAATTCATGGGGTTTCGATTAACTAGGTAGTTGTCAAATTTGGATCAAAAGTAAATATCCTACATAGAGAGACATGGATATAGTTGGGGCGATATTCAGTAGAACCAACACTAAATTACGTAAGGTTAGTAGATCAAACATTAATAGATTCTATAGGTATACTTAGAAACGTTGAAACTTGTATCGTGGGTATACCGACGTCAGTCAACTTCAAATTAGTCAAATTAGTTGAGGGAATGATAGCATATGAAACACTTGTCGGTCAACCATGGGGATGACAGATGAAAGAAAATATCTCCCTTGAAAAAGATAGAATCAAGTTAAAAGGGAATGGAAGAAAAATGATAATTCCTCTAGATCCTAGTGAAGGGAAACCTTGGAGTGAGTCATTGGATGAAAATCAGGAAGCATATTGTCTGTACCAAATAGTCAATGAAAAAAGAGATAACGTCTAACAAAATGCAAGAGGAGAAATATCAACCGAATCTCCTCTGTCGATTGGACATAACTCCAACTCAGTATTATATAACTGGTAGATTGAAAATTATGAAGCACACTCAAAATATTGTTGGACCATTGAAGCCATCCCAATTACACATTCCAGAACATGCTATTCAATTTATGCAGTACCTATAGTTTATGGAAGAATTCTCTGACAAACACCTACTCTTATTACGACAGAAAAACAATAAAAAAGTCAATACGTTACAACGAACAAAATGTTCCATTGACACATGTCGAGGAAGTTTCTAAATTTGTTAGAGAACAAGGAAGAAATCAAATCTTGGTAGAAACCTTTACATACAAGGTAGCAAGGTGGTGGGAAATAGATTCCCCAAGACTAAAAATGTGGACAATTGTATCATATTACTCTATAGAGCGATTCAGAGAGAAGAAACTAGCCAAATCTGCTAACATCCCTATTTTCAAAGTCGGGTATGACCCATTCGAGCATATTCACCATTGTAAGAATGAATGACACTCAATTTTATATAGAGATTAAAGGTTATGGCCTCACATATTTCCAAGAAAATTAAATGAAATATCAAACACATGGTATAAGATCAAAGAATATTGTGTCCATATGCTAGATTGGTCCAACATCAAATAAATTTTTATCCAAGACTTCAAATTTACCCTGGAAGAAAAACATCTAAAAGAAGCAACACAACAGATCATAAGTTTTTTTAGAAAAACTGACTCCAACTACACAAAAGGAAAAAGGGAAGATGACGGTTGATCAAGGCTCGACATCGACTTGTAATCTCATCTTGATAGAAAATAATGGAACTATGACAACACAAATAATTTACATGGAGAATATAATTTGTCCGGGCTAAAGCTTCCGATGGAAAAGTGATCACCTGAAGTTGCAAAATCATGTAAAATTAGTACTAAAGATATCTAAGGAAGAAAAATAATACCAAGAACAACTCGACTTCTCAGAGAGATTCAACAAAATTGAAGAAGGGGAATGTTATCTTGACAAAGAAAAACCACCATAGTAGATGGATTTGAAATAAAAAATAACGAATTCAACATATCAGAGGATGATCGACCAAAAATGGCACGACTAGGTGACTATTAGATATATAAGGAAACAACTGACATAGCAGAATTACTTAAGGAATACCAAGATGTATTTTCAAAAGACTATAAATATATAAAAGGACTTGTAGAAGAAATGGGAGAGATGAAAATTCAACTCATTCCAGGAGAAAAACCAATCAAAAAGTGACCTTACAAACTAGCTCACAAATACAAGCCCATCGTTCAAAAGGAAATCGAATGAATGTTATCAGTGGGTATCATATATCCAATCGACAAAGATAAATGGGAAGTTCCTATGGTGGTTCAATCGAAGAAGCATGACCCTAAGAGGTTAAGAATTTGCGTCGACTTAAGAGGTCTTAACAAACTAACTTTAACAGACCCGTTTCCCACTATGTTTGTCAATGAAATCATTAATTAAGTCGAAGGACATGAATCTTACTCATTTACCGACAAATTTTCAGGATATAATCAAGTACCAATCGCCAAAGAAGATCAACCAAATATGATATTTGTCTCTGAATTTGGCTCCTTCGCCTACAAAGTAATTCCATTTGGAATGAATAATGTCCCTACAGTTTTCTCAAGAATAATAGTAAAGGCATTTCAAGAGTATATATACAAAACAATGGTTGTTTACTTCGATGACTGGATGATATACAACTTATTCAAAAACCATATTCAATTGTTGATACTGATGCTTGAACGATGTAGACAAATCCAATTATCTCTCAACATTAAGAAGTGCATCTTTTCCACACCAATTGGCATTTTGTTAGGGCATGTGGTATGCAAAGACGATGTAAAATTAAACATGGAAAAGATCAAAATTATACTTGAATTGAGGCCACCTGTAAATCAGAAACAAATTAAAATCTTCCTAGGAGACATGAGATACTACAGAAAATTTATATGCCATTATTCAGATATCACGTTCACAATGGATGAGCTACTCCAGAAATAAAACAAGTTTAGATGGAGTCAAGACCACCAGGAATCATTTGAATTATTAAAGAAGAAACTGCTGGAAACACCCATATTAAAATTTCTCGACTGGTCGAGAAGGTTTCACGTACATGTCGATGCTTTGAACATTGTTGTCAGTTATGTTCTAACACAACCATACGATGACACAGTTGATCATCCAAATGCGTACATCAATCAGAAATTGAAAAAAGAAGAAAGGAACTATTCAACTACAAAACGAGAAGAATTGTCAATGATATTCGCACTACAAAATTTTCAACACTACCTACTCACCAACCCTTTCACATTGTTTACAGATCATCAAGAATTAAAGTACTTAGTCAATAAACCAGTTCACCAAGGAAATATTTACCGCTAGTTTCCCTTATTCCAAGAATTTGAATTCGACATAATCATCTAACCTGGGAAAAACAACATCTGACCCGACCGTCTATATCGATTGGAAACAGGAGAGGACCCGACATGTATAGATGAAAAACTCCCAGACAAACATCTATTTAGAGTCGAATCTTCCCCAAAAGATCTAGAGGATATAGAAAATGTTTTGGAAGACAGAAAGACTCCAAAGGATTTTACAACAAATAAAAAGAAGGTGCTATCCCTAAAAGAAACACCATTCACCATTATAAATGGATATCTATACAAAATGGGAACCTATCATATCCTAAGGAGATGAGCTCTTGAGAATGAAAGAGAAGACATTATTAAGGAGGCCCATGCATGGCCAACTGGCGGTCTCTTCTAGGCTGACATGATAGCCCAAAAAATACTTCATGCAGGTCTATGGTGGCTGAATTTACATAAAGACTGTCACGATCATGTTAGGAAGTGTGATAGTTTTCAAAGTATTGGGTAACCTCTGTGGAAGAATGAAATTCCATTGATATCAGTGAACTCCAATCGATCATTTGAAATCTAGGCAATCGACTTTGTTGGCCCTTTTCCTCAGAGAGAAAAAATAAATGGCATGAAATCCATTATTACTGTAGTAGAATAGGTGACCAAATGGGTAGAATCCAAACCAATCGAATCATGTACCAAAGAAGTTGTGGAAAAATTCATTTACATAATCCCAAGGTTTGGATGCCCACTTAAACTAATCACTGACCAAGGAGCACACTTTGTAAATGAAACAATCCAAATCCTGCTAAATAAGTTTTTGATCGACCATAGAAAAACAACCGCATATCATCCCCAATAAAATGGAGCAGTTGAATCATTTAATAAAACATTGCATAAAGGACTCACCAAAATTTGCAGTATAAAAAAAAATGATTGGGATTACAAATTTCCTCCAGTCTTATGGGTGTATAGATATGCTTTCAAATGATCAACTAGACATACTCCCTTCAATTTAGTCTATGGGAAAGAAGTCATTATTCCTTTACACTTTTGGTCCAACTCCGACAGGATTACAACTATGTCTAAATTCAACCAGGGCAGAAGCATGAACGATCGATTGTACCAATTAAATAAGATAGAGGAAGGAATATTAATTGCAATACACCATTATGAAGTGAAAAAATAACAATAGAAAGCATGTCACGACCATCATCTAAATAAAAAATGCATCAAAAATGGAGATCTGGTCCTGTTATATGATAGATGAATAAAAGGAAAAATGATAAAACTACAGGCAACATGGCTTGGACCGTATGTTTTCGAAGACATTCAACCAACCAGAGAAGTTGATCTCCAAACCTTATTAGGGAATCCATTCAAGAAAGTAATTAATGGAGCCCGTTTAAAAAAGTATTATACATAGAAGAAGATAAACCTTGTTGGAAAAATTTAGCAGGAAAAATACCAACAGGGACCGACCAGAGTTGGAAAGTTAAACCTACCAGCCTAGTCGAAGTAAACAAAATCTAGACTAATCACATCCTTAAGGAAATAAATCTTACTAGTACTAATAAACCAAAGTCAGTTAGAAAATTCAGGTATAAGAAACCGCTAGGAAAGAAAGATAAGTTTTAAATAACTTTCAAAGCCTCAAAGAAAATAAACAAAAGTTATAATGGATAGAGAAAGAATCCCCTAGTCGAGCCATAAAATAAGTAGGAGAATACATGACCAATGCACCACTCATCTCTTGACTTATGAAAAATCCTTATGAAAAGACAGTCAAGCGATCGAGACAGATCGTAATCAAGAAAGAAAGAGTCATGCGAGCATGGTTCAAGTGAGTGTGGTTATCATACAAGCGCAGGGAAGTACAAAAAAATGGAGGAGTGAACTAACTATAAAGAGAATCAACTAGGTATATCCAACAATAACAAACTCGATGACTCAAGAGAAATAGTCGGTCGGTCCACATACTGACCACAGATCAATAGAGGAGACATAGTCGGTCGCACACAAGAAAACATTGACCACGGAAAAATCAACTCTAGAGAAGGTAGTACAATTAAGTCACAGAAATAAAGGACCAACGAGAAGGACAAAAAAATTAATGATTGACATGATGGAGATGGGCATTATGCAACCACCATTATAAATGACAGCTTCCTTGACACATAACCAATTTCAAAATTCTTCAATTAATGATCGACAGTCCCTGCAATAATGCCAAATAAGCAATAACATAGATGTCCACTCATACGAGTCAATCATACCTTCACTAATTATGACAGAAGCACACGGATCTAGGGAACAACTGGATGCATTTAATATGAATTTTCATTCACTGCCTATAAATTTGGAAAATGCATACGAATTTGTCTCACTTTTATTTTCTCCCCCACAACCAAGTATAGAGCCGATTGTGCAACCAAGAAAACATGCAACCTCTCCCAACTTGTTGAATACCATCGATATGTACTTAGAAATACCAAGAATGAGAGGTGAAGTCTTGGAGGTAACAAAAGATTCGAAACCAAGATAAAGATTCTGTTAGCACTGGAAGTCACCTCTGGATTGCGACAGAGGTAAGCCCAGTACCCATAAGTTTATATGTCACAATGAATAAATATAAGGGTGGTCTAATGGACACATCCTTAGGATTATGTCTCTTTAACTTAGAAAACTGGATTGGTATGCATACGCATATGAGGTCTTGATATAATTTCAGTCAGTAAGTTGTAATAAAGGTGAGTAGGGGGAATAACTTGAGAAGAGTGAAGAGGTCTACTATGGACATCCGGTCTACCATCAGCCTAAAGAGGAAAAACTCAGAAGACAAGACCCTCTTGGTTCGAAGTTTTAAGGAACTAAATGAAATTATCACTGAACTGAAATAAAAAATACATCACAATTCAATAACAACAACCCGAATGGATATCCATACTCGATTCATTCAGCGTTGGAGGGAAAAGACAACACAAAAAATAATTAAAACTGGTTGCGATTTCATTATGATCAAACCCACATCACAAAAACATAACTACCCTCAAATTGATCCTCCATGCTCGAGTGTTCTAACACAGTTGTTTACAGAGATATGAAAAGAAGATGACTTACATTAAACAATAAGTCTCAAATACATATACATAACCAAAAGAACCAGAGATTCATTAAAACATTACAATACAGGAGCCTAGCTCAACCATTGACCATAAAAAAATATCAAAACTAAGTATTTATACTCAGAATAGTTTCCACCACTAGGAATGTGACTTGGCCACTACAAACAAAGCTTTGCATCTACATCTTCTTCTATCATTCTGCACTTGCATTCTTCTGTTAGATGCAATCTCAGATCAGTATGGGCTTTGCAGGAGAATCTGTTGAAAGGGGAACATTTGGCTGACAATATGTCTCCATGTCCAACTCTTCCATTCTTTCCATTTATGGGGTGAGACGAGGTTTCAACAACCTCCCCCATTTCCATTAACTAATTTCATTGGGATTGGGATGCATCCTCACACCCATGAATGTTCCAAGAGACGTTCATGACTCCTCCAAGACAAGCCCAGTGCCTTGAAACTATGCAAATATTCTGATGAGACCAAGATGAGTGATTTCAGCCCTTGGTGCAACTACTATCCATTACACCTCGCGACCTTGGTCCATGACCTTACGCATATCCCACATGAAATTTTGGGATATCGCATTTTGGGAGTCTTCACTCCCCTTGATTTCAAATATTTCAATGCTCGATCCCACAAGACGACCCATCTAGATCAACGGTTGGACTTACTTTGGATTTGACGGCCATGATCATTTCCTTAAACAATCTCAGTTGCTTGTTGCTCGACAGGTGATTTCCCTTTCTTTATGGACTTGCTTCCATATGACCATGGGTTGTGATCATGGGCCCAACTCCTCGACGCGTTGTGATTTCATGTTTCGCGGGCTCACATTGTGCTCCATTCTCAAACCTCTGAGTCACAAAATCATGATCTCTCGGATTAGGTGCCACATGTCCCCACTAGATTGAACGACCCAGATGAATATCAACATTTTGGGACCTTGACAAATCTACACACTCCTTACTTCAGTTTTTCCTGAAATGACTTTCTCCATGGTTCGGATCTAGTGCCATGCGTCCCTGCTAGATTGGATGGCCCAGATGATTTCGGGTTTCGAGGATTCAGATATTTTACAAGCAACTTCAACAATGTTTTGAACTCCCCATTCCCATGCTTGTAATTTGATGTTGATCTTTGAACTTCGAAATGAAATTTCCTCTGCCAAACTGAACTTGCTTGCTCACTTGATTCAAGTCCATATCAGAACGCTTTAAGTGATGCACTTGTGCTTATGGATGTGGCCTCTATAAATAAATACTTGGATGAATGACTGAGGGATCAAGAAGGCAAAAGGACTAGTGACAAAGATAAGGTGAGACAAGTGATCGACTTTAGAATAAAACAAAAATCTTAAGGATGAGACTTCTTAGGCAAGACAATCAAGGAAAACAGGTCGCCCAAATGGATGAAGGTGAACAAAAGAAAAATTTCAAGATGAAAGGGAAAAACTTAATCTAGGGCCCATGCAAAGGAGAGAGACAGGGAAAAATTACAGACCTGGGTAGAAACCACAAATGCACAAGACCCTGACAAGTTTATGTGATAACAAATTCTATAGAAAAACAATGACCCCATTACAAATATATATGTAGAACATCCGATAGTCATGACTAGAGGAGATGGATTGGAGAAAGCAACATAATGTTTTTACAGAATGGGGAATGGAGAATGGATGTTGGAATCCTGAAACCGAATTCCTAGCAAAATTTGGCATCAGACACATGTTGGGGGCACCGCAAGTCTTCGACTTAGGAAAATGGAAAGAAGAAGCAACAAAGTTTATTGTCAACCACTTTCATTAGGAACACATTTGACTTGACCAACCCATAGCAATAACAGGTGGGATTATTCATCAAATTACCAGTATTCTAGAGAGGGGGGTCACAGTGTTGAAGACATCAAATGCTAATGAATGGATGCATTTTTTAACTGTGTCGTCAATAAAAAAAGTTTCCAAGGGACTACCCATAAAAAATATCAATAACCTAAGAGAAAGGTGGACTTCCATAATTGTATCTCTATGCTTCACACCATCCGATTGAGCGTAAGACATCAAGATGACAATGATTGAATCAAATGGCCAAGTCTTACAGAAAGAGGAAATTTTCAACTGGTCAGAATACATGGCTAATATCATCCAGAATAACTACAAAGAGTGCCAATAATTCGACAAATTCATTAATTTCCCCTCTTTATTATTTTGGATAGAAATGGAGCAGTATAGTCTAGTCAGAGAGCCTCCATTCACAATTAAGAAATTCCTAGCAAGGGAAAAGTATAGAATATTTTCAATAGAACAAGCAAGTACTTTTGGGTCGATGACACCCCAAGAAATGTTTCAACTATGGGTCAGAAATTTGAAAGACATCTCACATAGGTGGCAGGTCAAACAACCAGTATGACGAGACTTGCTGACTCATTGCCACATTCAACTAGAGCTACACTGAGATTTGGTGCAGAGTCAAGTTGGCCCCAGAACTGGAGGAACTTCACTATCAACCAACGACATAAGAAATGTTCATGGATCTAGAGAGATAGACATGCCAAGAGTTGGAAATTCCCCCTGAAGCTAACCAAGCAGGATTTCCCTTCATTTTTCCTCTTACCGATGGAGAGAAGGAGGAGGAAAGAGAAGCAGATATTTATGCAATTCCATTTTTCAAAGGCTTGGAATCCCTGACAAGCATCCCCACAAATCCATCACCTGGAAAAATAAAGCATCGAACGAGAAAATACAAGGGTAAAAAGGTTGTTGGAGTTGAAGAATTAGACATCGACAAAAAAAAAATTTGGAGGGAAACGTTTCAGTCAAACAAAGGTATTGACTTCAATTACCCTATTATCCAAGAAAAAATGACCAGCATTACAAGTAAGATCGTTGAGAAGAGAAAGAAAACAAAGAGGAAGAATTGACAAGAGACTGGTACAACAAAGAAGATATACAATTCATAAGTCAGACTTGGGATGAAAGAAGCTATGGAAAAATCTAAGATACAAAATCAACAAGTTAAGAAAATTAAAAGTACAATCTGAGAGAATGAAACAAGAGGAGCCAATAAGAAGAAGACCCTTGAGGCAAAAAACACTATCGTTACCCCAGGATGGGTCACAACCAACCACACAGAATGGGAACTCATGTTGAGATTAATACCAAGAAAGAAAATAAATACTGAAGTAGCAATCAATTTAACAAAAGATTGACCTCCAATCGAGCCAGTAGTTGTAGTAGAAGAATGACCAAGAAATAAGAAGAAGAGACAAATCATAATTGTTGAGTCATTAGAAGCAGTAGATTTTGACCAACCATCTAAGTTGGTCGACGAGGATATTGATATTGACCACTTAGAGAAGTAACCATAGATTGAAGAAGCACTAGTCTAGTCGATGCAGTCGATCGAGCCAGTACAACAAAAAGATTCGGTCGACCAAATACACAAGCAGTCAATCCATCCATTTGAAGCTAAAGAGAAGGAGGTCATCCAAGAATTATTCAATCCGCAGGAAGGTGAGAACCAAGAAGAAGACAACCATGGTGCTATTACTCATAAACTAGGGCCAATTGACATAATGAAAAATATATCGAAACAACTAGAAAAGCAACAAGAAAATCTAGCAGATCAACACATAGAGGAAGCCCTTCTATAAAACCACCCTATTAACACACAAAAAGACAAATATGAAGATACAAAACAAGGGATGACTCATGAACAACAACCTCCATTGTAGAAAGGAATGCAAGAAATACAACAAGAGGAGTTCGAAAATGCAAAAACTATACAACAAAATACCCCATTTACACAATAGACATAAAAAATCTAGGATAAATACGAATGATCGACAAGGAATTCAGGGAAAAATAAGAAAAATAAATCGTCGAAAATAACCCTTAAAAAGACACGACCAAACAACCCGTTAGACTCAGTTGTCAAAACTACTTTCAACCCAACCAAAATATCATACCAACATATCTTCAACCTACATCAAGTAATCTGAAGAGAATCAACGAAGAGATGGAAAAAATGTCATCAAAGAAGGAAGTCGGGTATCAAAACTAAAATAATATCAAACAAAAATGTTGTAGGAATGCAGAGAAGTGGTCATAAATCACTTAGGAATAGAGAAAAGTTTGGAAGTAGAGAATTCTTTGGAGGGGTTTAAATACTTGATTAAAAGGATAATCAAAGCTAATACAGAAATTCAACATCAAGTTGCACTTATTGAAAAGGACAAGGAAGATGCACAACAACAATTCATCACAACATCGACTAAAATTCAGAAACTCCACAAGCAGACATCCATGGCCATGGTGACAAAATACAACAACCTTAAAGGTTTCATAAAAAATGTGGAAAAAGTTTCCAAGCAGTCCATTGTGCTAAAATTGGTGGTAAGTGACTCGCTGACCCATTGATCTGGATTATTTTCGGCACAAAATGAGATTGGAGATATAATAAAGAAATGCACAGACATATCATAGATGTTCAATAATATAACAAAAATGTATCAGAGATGCAACCATAAACACAGATATACAGTAATACACGATTTCTATTAATGAAAGAAATGTACAGAGACTGTAAAAATACAGAGTGAAAGACTCGCTAGAATGGTGGCACCTTATCTCTGAGAAGAGATGTGACGGCTACTCGCATTCACAAGAAGATGATTACAATGAGTTTCTGAAGGCCCTTTTACAATAAATAGGAATTCCAAAAGTCTTAGACATCCAAAAACCTAACCCTAGGAGATGAAGCGCCAAAAGTCATGTGGGCCCCGTTTGGGTAAGTTAGTACATCAACTTCTCAGGGTCGTAACTTTTGCATACGATCTTTGTTTTAGGCGTGTGATAGCTCGTTGGAAAGGTATCATCGAGGAGATTCATTTTGAGGGCTCAATCATGCCTTTATATATCATTGAGAACCTCGATCTCGAAAAACCTTCATTTGGGCCCTCAAAATGGCCCCGGAAGTTAAAACGTGCTAAAAATAGTAAATTGCCAAAATTGCCAGAAAACTATTTTGAGCCATTTGGAAAAGGTGCGTGGCCATCGATATCCACCTGGATCAATCCTCCCTCCTTAGGAAGCAATGGTCTCCATTGCATTGAGTTCCTGGGGGAGAGGGAAAAGCGTTTGTTGAATCTGCATCTTGGTGAGCTGCTTGTCTTGCTGGAGACGTCGCGTTGCTCAGTTGTTGGGAATTTGTCATGAACCTGTTGAGGTTGAGGTTGTTCAACAAGTCGAGATACATGAGAGGACGATGTGTAGAAGGAATCTTTGCACTTTTCTGCAACCTTGTCGACCTACTTCTGTTGGATAGAAGGTGCTTGGGGAAAGGTTGTAGTGGTTGCAGTGTCCTTTCGTTCTCCTTTTGAACATATTGTGAAGAAGCTGAATTTTGCAGTATGGATACTACCTTGTGACACTTTTTTGGTGGAATAGTAGTCGGAACTACCTCTGGTATTCTATAGAGATGACCCCCCAAAGTAACAATGACACTACAGGGTCGAGACTCATAAACAACATGGCGTCTCCACATATATGGTTGGCCCAAGAGCACATCAAAGACATCGAGTGGGGAAACATCACATAATACCTCATCCTTGAAGGGTTGGTTGCTATACGATAATCGACACTATTGGCTGACATGGAGATCTCGTCCTTGGTGAAGCCACCCAATGTTGTATGGCTACGGGTGTGGTGTTGTCAAAAATCCCAATTGTTTGACGACCTCTGCTGAGATGAGATTCTTCTGGCTTCTGCTATCAACAATAAAATGCAGCAGGTTCCCCTTCACCCACATCTGTAAATGAAAAAGGTGCTCCCTTTCTTCAGGGTCTGTTGGTTCTTCTACTTGAATTGTTCCGGTCGTGACAATAAAAGTGGGGTCTGCGTCGATGATCTGTCTTTTACCATTATTTTTAGAATTAGATACTGAATCAAGGTTTGGCTCCTTGTCTTTGATCTCGGACACCAATGACTGTTTTGAGCGACATTCATCGGTGTTGTGCCAAGGGATTTTGTGGAACTTGCACCATTTTTCAGTGTCCTTCTTTGTCTTCCCGTGACCCTTCTTTTCCTGTGTCTTGGACTGGTTTTCAGGAGACTGTTTGTTTGGGCAGTCTTTGTCATACTTTGGTTGTTGTGGATTTGCAAACCCGAATTCCCGTTTGTTTTGGTGCTTAAATTTCTGCTCAATTTTAACAACATATCGATAAGAAGCACCGAGTGATGAGATGTTCAGAATATCCATTTCAGTTTGGATGTATTTGTGTAGAGCCCCACGGTATTTCAGAACCAAATGTCACTCAGAGTCTTTGATACCCAGTGTTATCACTGAAATTTCGTCCGCACATGGCGACAAGAACTCAGCATCGTCAGACAGTAATGAAGTCATTCATGGAACTGGATTAATTTCACAGCATTGAAAAAGGGTCAAAAACTATACAAAGTAACCAAAAATTGAAGGGCGCTTTACAGAAGATGGGTGCGCGCGCATATGAGTGTAACAGGAACGTACAATGCGCACATGCGCGCACGACGCGCGACTGTTAGCGCAAAAACCCACGCACCTGCTAAACGGTGCATTTATTGAATTGGTCGGCCTCCCAACCACTTATGGACCAGCTCCCAACCTGATTTGACCATCAAATTTGAGCTGAATCCGCATGGTAGGCTGGTCAAAGACCTAATGAATCCCTAAAGAGCCCCTCTTCACACTTCAAAGGGGTTACATAATCACCCAATGCTATGCTATAAAAAGCCATGAAGAAACATCATTTTCTCAAGGAATTTCATGTAATGTTATGCTGCTTAGATTGTTTTAAGGACTCACTCCTTGACAATAACACATTAGCACCATTTCATTGAGCCATTCACCTCTCCATTGAGTGAATGTGCTTGGATTTCTTTCACCATCATTCTCATTTTCTTATTGTAAGGAGAGCAAGTTTGTGAGGGCCTCAAGAGCCTTCCTTTGGAGGAAGAAGGAACCACAGTTCCCTTTCTTCATTGTGATTTGATTTCATCAATAGACCATCTCAAAACATTGGTGATATTGGTCTTGTTATCTTTGTTATTTCTTTTTTTATATGCTCATAGTTTTAGTTTGTTTTAATTTAATTTTTGTTTATAGTTTCATTTTTATTTCTCTAACCCTTTCCTCTACAGTTGTCATGCCTAGCAGGACCCAACTGGGCATGTAACCACTCTTTATTTTCTCACCTAGTGACGAATTGAGTGCAAACAGATTGGCGACCATACTGGGGAAAATGTATCAATTCCTCCCTCATTTGGGTTTATTTTTCTTTCCCGTTGCTTTCATTAACTTGCAGGTGCACAAACCGGCCTCTGCCGACCTACTAACCAGTCAATTCAAGGGAGAATTGAGAGAAATCCATCCGGATTTCCTCTCTCATCCATTTTCCACAAGCGCACGGTTATTTCACCCCACAGTCGCGCATCGGGCGCACAGGCGCTTTTACTGCATTATGTTTCTGCGCGCATGCGGCTATTCTCTTGATTCAGAATGCGCATCAGCGCTCTACGTGCGCCTGTCTACACTAGAGGCCGCGCATATGAACTAAATTTTACATTGTAAGGTCTTGGGATGTGGGGAAAGTCATTTTCCTTCTTAAGAATGACGATATGCATGCTCTAAATACTGCACCACTTAGGCCCCTCAACTTATAAAGGGGATAGTCAAACAAACATAGGCACTTAGGTGGATAAAAATCATTTTCCCTTATTTTCTTTTTGCCACGTGGATGCCTTGCTTTGATTTATAATCTAAGTTGGACAATCATACTTTATCACACATAATTCACATTCAGGACTAGAAATTGAAGTAACAATCCTTGAGTATGCTCTTCTCTTGCGCTTTTGAGCGATCTTGAGAACCAGAAAAAGATTGCGCAAACAATCTCATCTCCCTTAACAAAATTTCAAAAACTTTTAGGAGAGGACAAAGGCCCTTTTTGGGACCCCTCTTAGTTTCATTTTTCAAACATATCCTAAATTTGTAACGGGCCCATACATGCCCACATGTCACAAAAGTAGGATAGTAGTTGCAATTTTTCTTTCTTAGATCAAAAAACTAGGAGAGTTTAAAGGTTGTAACGGGCCCACACATGCCCACATGTTCAATCTAGGATAGTTTCATGTTTTTTCTAGATTAAACTCACACATAGGGAGTTAAAGGATAGTAACGGACCACATGTCCACATGCTAGTTTCCTAGGGCTTTTAAAAATTCCGCAAGATTGTACCAATGACATCTAGCTAATTAGGTAAGCACACTCTTGTAAGGACCAAGCGATGTCCACATGTAGCAAGGTGCCATCTAAATAACTAAAATTTGGTACACTTTCACTCACACACAAAAGTCACTTTTGCACTCACATAGCCTATTTTCGAAACGTGGAGGTCTAAGTAGGTTTCCTCCAAAGGGATTCTGAAAACACCCCATCTTTTCTTGATAGGACTATCCACTCTCACTTTTAATCAAACGAGGTTGGTTTTCACCCCCAGCCTCACAAAAAAACTTCATCTAAAAACTTTCTTAAAAACTCACTAAGTTTTCCTCCACAGGAGGTGCCAAAAGAAGATTTTAGTCTAGGTAGGATTTCGGGGATAGGCATCCAAATAACTCCCCGTTATCTGGTTCTCACATTTTCAGACATAGAGGTTGACAAATAGGGAACTTCAAATCCTCCAAGTCTAGTGTTCCAATCACCATAAAGTAGGGAGATACCCATGAAGGGTCGAAGGTTGAGGTCCGGTTGTTCTGTGCGTCCCCCCTTGAGGCACCCACCTCTTGGACGGGATCTAGCCCGTGACCCATTTCTTAGGCTGAAAATCTAAATGCCGCACTTGGACCGAGGTACCAAGTAACCAATTTTAGGACATCTACCCAGGTGCCGATTGTGGGCTGCAATCGCACCTTGATTGGATTTTGTGTGGCTATTGGGAAGTATCGCCAGCTCTTTCGGGATATTGCCCCCTCTACCCCTCATTATAACCAGTTATTTCATCCTTCACTAGTCTCTCTTCCGGTGAATTCAGACCCCACTGTTGAGAACTATTGGAAGGTCTAGTGCTATTTGAGAGGAAGGACATTACGTCTTCTAGGACACGAGCATTTGCTTTATTGTTGATTCCCCCACGYGGACAAAACCCTCTTACCCACATATATTCTTCTTTTTCATTTATGTATGATGCACATCTGATTACAATTTGACTTTGATATATATATTGTGTAAACAGTTACAACAAAAGACTCTTGTTTCTATATTTCTCTCACCACTTTGTGCACACATTCACACAACTTGTCTGACATCATAGGGGAACCACAGAACCCCCGTCGTTCACGATGCTTGCTCAACATCCCACCTATCTTAAGGGGAGTATTTGGTCGTACCCACACATCGGTACCTCCTTCACACACTCCTTTGAGTGCTACTATCTTAGGATCAACTTTGCTTGGTTCTACATTACTTGGGTCAAATTCCCAAGGTCATACAGTCACTCGCTCTCCTTTGCACGGAAGCGGGGGACCCACTTCCTCTCAAGGAGGAAGCACCAACCCACCTAGTCCCCATCAAGGGTCAGGTTCACAACATAATATGGCTGGAGCTAATCCCCCCACCCCACTACAGATGCCGTACTTGGCCTCTCTCAACATACTGGATCTCACCAAGCTCACTAATGATCCTATATTGCATGACACCACATGGCCTGCAATGCCAACAAAACGTCCTTCAGACATCCCAAAGTTTGAAGGAAAGGCGGGGGATGACCCTGCCAACCACGTCATGACTTTTCATCTATGGTGTTCTTCTAATATCATTATGGATGATTCCATCAGACTGTGACTATTTCAACGCACACTTACTGGCCCATCAGCCAAATGGTATGTTGAAGAAAAATCTGGGTCCCATGGGACCTTTGAGTCCTTGGCCAAAGCATTCTTAACTTTCTTCCAATTACCCATCTGCCATGACAACGGTCTAGAACTACTGTCTAAATTCAAACAGAACTCAGCCACCCACATTGCTGACCACATTCATGAGTGGCGTAGGCGACGTAGTTTGTGTAAAGCAGAAACCACCAAGCAACAATGCCTTGATTGGTTTCTTAGATCACTTGTCTCTCTACTTGGAAAGGATGTTGCTTCCACCTTCCCGCAATCTGAAGAGGAAGCCATTAGTAAGGACCAACAATATGACCTTATATATGCACAGTCATGATACTTATACACAGTACTTCCTGATCTTCCAAAACCAGTGCCATTTGGCCAGGACAAACCTGGGATGTCTCACTCAGCAGATGGACTAATAGGTGCCACCACACACCATGGTCCACAACCCCAACTACCACCGATATATGGAACACCTCAATACCCATCGGTATATGGGGGAACGCCTTATTACCCCCCGCCACCTTATCAACAACCATACCCTGTTGCTATACCTCCACCTATCAGTGGACCACCACAGGCACCTCCCATACATCCACCTCTTCCAGCCACTAATGGCACTCCCTCAACGTCAGCTTATAGTACTAGCGAAGGCGTTACGCCTTCCTATGTACCCTATGGCTCAGTACCACCACAAAATCCATACTTCCCGTTTCCAGTTCCTCCACAACCCATGGCCCCCCCACACCCACATGCGGGGGTAAATTTTGTTCAACCATCGACTGCTCAACAATATCAAAATTTTGAACAGTTGAACACAGCCAATCCAACTCATCCTTCGAACAATGCCAGGAAGAAAGGACAAAACAGGAACAATAATAACCCAGGTCAAGGCGGGAATCAACCCCCACAGCACCAACCCACTGGGGGCAACCAAAACCAAGGGAACCAAAACCCCCAAGGGGGAAATAACAACAAACGCCTAGGGAAAAATAATGTTAAAACCATCCATCCTTGTTCTCTTTGTGGAGAGTTCGGTCATTACGCTCACCATTTCCCCGAGATCGCTGATTTCAAACGGCTGAAAGACTCAGGGAGTCTTCCCCACACCCCTGCGCAAACTGCCCCTCAGCAAGAACCACAACAATATGTGCAACAACCCCCTCCCGCCATGCTACAAAATCCTATCCCACATCAAGGTGTGATAAACACCCAATAGGACACGCAACATCCCCCACCTCAGGTGGGCCAATACCACAATCCCAACAATCCAGCAGAGCGAACAATTCTCCTCACCAGTGAGGAAGAAATTCTTCTGCAAACACGCAATCGTTAGTATCAGACATCACCTGAGTCTACCCCTATCTCTTCCAAGACAAACCCTACACCGACGAGACCCCCGTTGGTGATCCCTCTCCCTTCCACCGAACCACCATTACGCATCCCTCGCATCCCCTTACGCAAGAATGTCCACAACCCACAGACGAGGGCCGCTCATAACTATAGTTTGGTAGATGACTTAGCACAATCCCTGGCTGCCATGTCAGTTCTGATAGTCCTCCAGACTTTTCCTACACAGCGGAAATCACTACTTTCTACCTTGGGGGCAGTCGACCCTGCCGATAATCGACTCATCACCTTTGACCTTGATAATAGCGAACCTCGTCTCCCCGCCTTGGTCGCTATTCAACTACCAGTAAAAATACGGAACATTACAGTCCATCGGTGTATCATCGATGAAGGTGCATCTATGTGCATCATGTCCAAAATAGTATGGAAGAAGCTTGGTTCCCCAGAACTCATACCCTCCACCATCACATTGAGAGCTTATGACGGAAGACCATCATCTCCTGAAGGGCTCTTCCAAAATGTCCCCATGGAACTCGGGGGCAAAACTATTCTCATTGACATCGAAGTTATCGACGCTCAACTCGATTACAATATCTTGTTTGGACGTAGCTACATGTATGCTATGAAGGTAGTGGAATCATCAGTCTTTAGGACAATCATGTTCCCCCACAACGGAAAGATTGTAACCATCGACCAAGTCTCACATTATGAGCCTAATCCCTCTGCCAATCTCGATAACATTCTTCCTCTCATCCATACCAACAAAGACGCATATCCACTTGTCGAGATGGGTCCTGGGATTTTCAAAGATCCATCCTTATTAGGGACATACCATGGAGCACCACCATTCCTTCCCCCTAATCAAGTATGCGCCATCTCATCTGACGGAACTCACACGGAGGATACTCGTCCTCCTCAGGAGGCTTCAGTCATTCCTGACGTCTCAAAAGTCGCAGAACCACTCCCACAGGAGCCTCCTGCGCCCTCATCGACCCCTACAGTCCAAGAAGCCACACCCCCTCAAGGGCCTAATCCCATTTGGGAGACAGTTCAACGACCCCTCACTCAAATTCCCTTCTTTTACCCTCCACCCGGTATAGAAGCTTTCCAGGTAGCCGCAACGCTCACACTACCCAACATGATGTTAGCAATCCCAGTGTGGTATTTACATCCACCTGAGATGGTCCCTCACCCACAGGAAGGCCTCCCCATGACGATTCCTGTCCTCACCCCCACTACCCCCATACTCCCTACCCCCCCTGCTACAGCTGGGGGAAGGATAAAGAAGAAGGAGCCCATGGCTTCGCTTCCTCCACGGATCCCACCACCTTGCACACTATGTGAGAAAGAGGGTCACCAAACCAACAATTGCCCATCACTACCAGAATTACGGAATTTGATTCCCCTCAATCCAACTCCCACAACACCCGTCACTACTACTAGTCCCACTACCACCACACTAACCAGTAGTAAAGGGTTGAGGACTAAATTCACGTGTGCTATCTATTCCGAATATGGCCATTACACCCATCATTTCCCAGCACTACCATGTTTCTGGCAAACATTAGCTGCTGTACGCCAGAATTTTCAGAATGACCCACGCCCTGCTACGTCTTCCACAACAAATATCACTGACATTCGCTATGTCACCACTACAGTCAATGAACGTATGAGATGCCCTTGTTCTCTCTGCGATTCAGTAGTTCACTTTACATACCAGTGTCCAATAATCCTCGCATACAGGCAACGTCAATTGACCCTGCATCACCAACTCGTAGCGGCGGTAATTGACATTACCTCGCCACTCGAGGATTTTCATGTCATTTCACCTAAACCCGAGGCACTCCCAACACCTCCTTGGTTCTTAGATGGCGTATCTAAGGATTTACCCCGTAACCCACCCAACTCTCCTTCTCATTCCCCGATGGAGACTCTCCATCCAACCACCACGGGTACCCCTCAATACTTCAACATATGGTTCATGACGAGTGAACCCTCATCATCTGCTCGTACCACTCCCATTTCTTCCCCAACAGGGGGCAATCACCCTAGAGCTGAGATCACTCCTTACGACCCCTTATATTCCCGTCGTTTCCAAAACGACAAGGATATACTGGAAGAACTACACCGCCCAGACTCCCCCTGGGACGCACTACATCATCGTGCCCTCTTCCTTCCACAGGAAGCCCTCTTGCCTCCTAACCAAAACCCCATTTATGCGGTCGAAACCAAAGATTTTATCCCATCCGGGCCTATCGATTGGTTCAACAATCCCATTCCTGCCCTTGACGCCTTTGAAGAAGGTAATCTGGCTAACATTTCCCCCACCATCAAAATCGACATTTCCATTAAAGAGGGTGTCGTCGAAGAAATCATCATTGGAGCTGCTTGCACTCCACAAGAAATCACTGCCTACAAAAACCTCTTCCAGGAATATCGGGATATTTTCGCCTGGTCATACATAGAGATGCCTGGCTTTGACCCATCTATTGTCAAACATCGCATCGACACCTGGCCTGACATCACACCAGTTCGCCAGAAACAACGACCGCTACACCCATCCAAGGCCGCGGCTATCAAAGCCGAAATAGACAAATTACGTACGACCAGATTTATTTATCCCATCGCTTACACTTCATGGATTTCCAACCTGGTACCCGTTGACAAAAAACAGGGCACCATTCGCGTCTGCACAGACTTTCGCGATCTCAATAATGCATGTCCAAAAGACAATTTTCCCACGCCCTTTATCGATCAAATTATCGATGACTGTGCCAGCCACGAGGCTCTTTCCTTTATGGACGGATTCTCTGGCTATAACCAAATTCAAATCCACCTAGATGATCAATATAAAACCACGTTCATCACCCCATGGGGTACCTTCGCATATCGTGTCATGCCTTTTGGCTTAAAAAACGTCGGCGCAACCTTCCAGCGGGCGATGACATACATATTTCATGATCTGGCTGAAATCATCCTGGCCTACTTGGACGACCTCACAACTCGATCCAAGAAATGCACCCAACATCTTGATGATTTACGAATCATCTTCCAACGGTGTCGTCAATACAACATCTTCTTGAACCCTCTCAAGTGTGTGTTTTGTGTCACCGCCGGGCGACTCCTCGGTTTTATCGTTTCCCAAAGCGGTATTACCGTGGACCCCCTCAAAGTCAAAGCCATCACCGAAATTCCACCTCCTAAGAATTTACGACAACTGCAGAGTCTACAGGGAAAAGCTAACTTCCTCAGACACTTTGTTTCAGATTACGCCATACGCGCACATGGTTTCCTTCGCTTACTTCGTCACGACTATGCCCAACAGTCGTTTGACGATCTCAAAGAAACACTTTCAAATGCACCTTTGATTAGTGCACCTGACTATAATCACGACTACATCCTCTACGTATCAGCATCAACTGTATCAATAGCCGGCGTCCTCGTCCAGCTCGGAGATGAAAATCGTGAACATGTCATTTACTACGTTAGTAAGAACCTCTCGGGACCACCCTTGAAGTACAAACACGAAAATAAAATTTCTCTGGCAGTTGTCCTCGCAGTCCAGAAACTGCGCCATTACATTCTGCTTCGCACCACGAAGGTCGTCGCAAATTCAAATCCTATGCAATATTTGCTCAGCCGTCGCCAAGTTAATGGAAAATTCGCTCGATGGATCGTTATCCTCCAGGAATACGACCTCGAGTTTTCAACACCTAAGAGTAAGAAGGCCCTCGTTCTCGCCGAACTTGTCGCGGCCCTTCCCTCTGACACCACCAGTCCCCTTGTCAACACCGACTTTCCTGACGGACATCTCTTTTACATCACCTCAGATGATCCTTGGTATGGCGACCTCCTCTTCTACCTACGAACTCAAAAGTTCGGGAACCATTTATCACGAGATGATCGTCAACGTATTCACCATCAGGCCCCCCGCTATCTCCTCATCAGAGACATCCTATATCGACGGGGCATCGACACCATTCTTCGTCGTTGCCTAACTATTGACAAAGCTGACAGAGTCTTAAACGACTGCCACAGCGATGCTTGTGGGGGTTGTACCTCAAGAAATTTTATGCTTAGAAGTAGTCATGCTACTTTAGGTCATTTTTTCTTCTTTTTTAGTGTTTTTAATATTTTTCTCCTACCCTCTCGTCTAAACTATCCTTTGTGCTATTGACAGATGCTTCCTCCACTAGCCTACCACATTGGTTACGCCAACGGCGCCAACCGTTGGACACAAAATCTCGCTTTGGCGGCTTGGGCTCTATATACCCCCTCACATGAAATACTCCATTCAAGCGGCATCTGTTTGGGACCAGCAACCAACAACCAAGCCGAATACACTGCGGTCATTGGCCTCCTGGCTGACGCCCAACGTCATCATATTCGCCACCTTAGCATCTTCCTCGACTCTCAACTAGTCGTTCTCCAGCTCAACAATGTTTATCGTGTACGCGATCCATGCCTCTTTCACAAATACCTGCAGGTTAGATTATTATCTCGACATTTTGATTCCATTACCTTTACACATATTCCAAGACAATTGAATCAAACAACAGATGAAATAGCTAACATGGTGTTAGATTGGCATATATCACATCAAGCTACACATACATAAACATCTCATACATCTTGTCACAGCATATAGATAGAATCAACAACATCATCATCAACAACAAAAAACACATGTAAACACCATTAGGATATCAAAAAATATTTATACTCATATATATATATATATCAAGGCCTCTCCGACCATCCAAATGTTTACATACAAAAAATACATACGCCCGCAGGCCAGTGCCACACCTCGGTACAAAATCGGCTCACCAGCCTATATACAATCAAAAAGGTATACAATATACATCCATCAGGGTGCCTCTAGCGCACCCCCAGCTGCTCCTCCCTTAGGAGGAGGTGGTGGCCCACCCCCACCTGCCCCAGGCGGTGGTGGTGGAACACCTGCAGGACCCTCCTATCCCAGCAGCAGGCGTCCACTAGTCATCGCGGCGAGCATAGCTACTCATCGCACTATACCCCGCCACGGTGGCGGTAACCCTATGCACTACTCCAGGAACCCCTCGTCCTGGATGCGGATCCACATGCCCTCAGGCACGTCCTATAACACCGTCTCAAAATTATGGCATATATCATCAAAATCGACTCCGGCTGCCACCGGAGGAGCGTGAGATGGCCCTGCACCGGGATCATCAAATCGGTGCCTCCTCGCTACCCTCTCGGGCTCTGCTGGACGTCCTGCGGCCTCATCCCTCCGATGCCTCTCTCCGCGTGGCAGTCTCTCCATATCTCACTGAACCGACGCTCTCTGCCACTCCACCTCGCGCCCGCGAGGTGCCACATCTGCACATGCACCAAACAACAAACAATATATCATATCAGTATCTATAAATCATACATATGGACTGATATCTCAAAAACATAACATAAATCCAAACATACAAAAACCACAACATACCTCGGTGGTCTAAAACTTCCCCAGGAGGCAACACCATGTCTGGGTCCTCCCGGAAGTCCACCCCAGCATACGGGTATCGGAGTATGACCTGCGGCATCTGCCGCCTGCACCGTGAAATAATGCCCACCTTCGCCACCACCATGGCGAACCAAAACTAATGGCCACCACCTCAAGCGTGGCTCTCGTGCCCCTGGTGCCTCTAGTAGCACCCTCGGGTGCAACATAGGCACCCTCTCCAAGAACCAGGCTACCAGGATCGAGCCAAACACGAACTCTCTGGTACCTGTGGATCGACATCGATCCAACTGCGCGATCATCCGTGCATGTAGATTCAACCCCCATGCAAAGCGTTCACGTCCCACCACCACCCTCTCCAGCACCAGCAGTTGGCCACCACTAATCCGTTGGGTCGCAAGTGACCCATACACGCGAACAATCATCGCCGCTATGCAACGATGCGCCAGGGAATCCAGCCCACTCACACTCACTACAGTGCCAGACATGTAGTTCTCACCTGAGCAATATCGCTCAGCGATCTCCCGCAGGTGTGTATCCCTCGACAGTACAGGCTCTGCTGGCAGTGGCATTCCCCGAAAGGGGAGCCCAGTCAAAAAATAGATATCCTCCACCACAGTGAAGGGGATCTTCTCTCCTCGCACGAGGAAGCAGTGCAGCTCTGGACTCCACATCTGGAGTAGGAACTGTAGTAAATACCCCTATGCCCATATCAACGGGCACTAAAAAAACTTTAGCAACCCACTGGTTGCTAAAGCCGCTCGAACCGCAGGCCCTGCATTGGCCACAACATCTCGCAACTGCGACCAGTCTCGCTCACGCCACCGGACATCCATAATCACTGCTAGCCACCTGCACACAACACAGAGTCCTATATAAGCTTATGCAACCATCCAATGCATTAAAAAGACTCATTTTTTACCCTTAAAACTTGCCTCAAAGGCGCGTTTTTTTCACCCACAGGCGCGCACATATGCGCGCCTGTTCACTACACAGGCGCGCATATATGCGCACCTGTTCATTACACAGGCGCGCTCTTGAGCGTTCCTGTCCAAACTTACAGCCGCGCTCAAGAGCGCGACTATCCACCTCACAGGCGCGCACTAATGCACGACTGTCCACCTCACAGGCGCACCCCTAGGGTGCGCCTTAAATTCCCCTTCACGTGCACCCATGCGCATCTATTCTGTGGACAGGCGCACACGTATGCGCACCTTCCACTGAATCTCCCACGCATGCGGGCCCACATCCTATGAAAATTCCCCTTAAACCCCCTGTACGACCCACCGTACCTACCCTGCCCAAAAATTGGAAACCTATTTCTATGCAGGATGATCAGACCACTAACCCGAGACTCGCACACTGTCGATCGGATACCTCGTGCTCCCTAAAAATCCAAATCTCCTCTACAATCTGCTCATCCAGTCACTGTAGCAGCAGGTACAAATGAGGTGGCAATGTGGGCCCTACAGCTATATATAGGCCTTTTTCCAAACTTCCATTCACCATTCCGGGAGCCCAGGGTGTCCATTTTTCAAACCGTCTTCAGCCACGGGATCAGCATCCCGCCACCTACATCACGGTTGTCCTTGGGTCACTTTTTGTCCTAGGCCCCTGGGGCGCCCTTTTTTTCCGTATCATGGTCAGGTACACACGCACATAGTCACATTTGTCAAATACATGCTCATATCTTTGATTCTCTTCAGATATAGTTCACTTTGGGTATTTGGTTGTTCTGTGTGCAGGTACTTGCTCATCGGTCACCGACATCATCCCTTCATGTATATATTCATCACTGGCATGTAGTCTCCCCCGA
Organism: Picea engelmannii; assembly: GCA_009831015.1. Lineage (NCBI taxonomy): Eukaryota > Viridiplantae > Streptophyta > Pinopsida > Pinales > Pinaceae > Picea > Picea engelmannii. Next base: position 777,109 of record ML779578.1, on the reverse strand, counting down.
GGTATTGCATTTCCATTTCCAGTCACACCCTCTGATATTTTCCTTTAGGATCATCATTCCCGGATCTGCAGTACTCACACATCCATTTGCATCATCGGTACTATAACCCGGTAGCATTCTCACCCACATGAGTTGTCCCATTCATAGCACCTTTTTGCACTTTCTGACACTCATGTTGTTCTTCATTACCCTTTAGGGATGGGAGTCTTGATCGTCTTTCATCATGTTGCAGATCAATCACATACTTCTCCTCCTCATTTTGCTAGCTTCCCATATGGACTCCCAGATCATCTCTTTATGGTTCTATTCTTTTTACCTGCACTTCCGCAGGATCATAAACCCCCCATTTCATCCACCATCATTTTGCCCATCTGTGAACCTATCTTCATTTCACCTACCTCATATAGAAACTCACCAATGGGGCCCCCACCCTTCATCTATTTTCCAAGAAATTTCTTCCCTCCCTGGGGCACTCATTTCACACTGGGGCACCCGTTTCTGTATTTGTACATTTTTCCCAAATTATTCATTATTTATTGTACAAACAC